>ML780915.1:339048-360741 GCA_009831015.1 Picea engelmannii
TGTTGTTGTTGTTGTTGTTGTTGTTGTTGTTGTTGGAGAGCACGCTAAAAAAAACTCTTTTCACACAAGAAAAAAATTTCGCTTCTCGATGACAACAAGGGTTAGATCTCGGTTAGCTTACCCGAAAGATGAACTTTTTCCTATATGTTTCTGATTTGCTGAGATCCCACAGGGCATGGGGCAAAGAGAATACGCGGATCTAAAAGAGTAGCAACCCGAAAATAAAAAAATACAAACCGAAATAAAATCAAAATAAAACTTTGCAGAAATTTAAAAAATGCGTATTCAAGCTTTATACCTCCAGATCTAACTGTAATGGTCGTATCTTGGGAAAACATAAACCTTTTCAAGTGAAACGAAAAGTATTCTTGAATGAAACAAGTGCTCCGGACGTAATGGAATAGTCCTCTCAACCCAAAAATGTATGGAAATTCTAGAAAGTAGAGATGAGGCAACTCGGCTTCACGATCTCGATCTACAACAGAAGTGGGTCTTCAAACAAGCTATGATACCATGTTCAACAACACAGGTATTCCAACTGAGGATGAACACCTTCAGTAACCACTCACATAACCAGATCAAACATCAACACAATGATGTTTTCACGTGGTAAAACCCCTACGGGGAAGCATCCACGGCCCCAGCCAACGCGACCACTTGGAGCAGTTTATTAATGCAAAGAAAAAGGTTACATAGAGATTTTACAAGAGAGTTTCTCACAATCGATCATCGGCAAATGACCCTCCATGCTCTTTAAATAAAGATCATGGACCAATCGGGTGTTAAGCCACAGATCAATGGTCGTTAAGATCGAGAAGAGTATGAACCGTCGGATCACTCTATGTCGGGAACATATCGTGATCGTCGGATTTCCTAACTACAAATACATACTAATGCATACTAAAGAAACACACAAAGAAACACACTTTTACCAAATGACATATTAGACCAAGTAGATTTTAACTAACTCCTAAGTGTCTAAATATCCTAACAGTATGTATGATTGGTCTCTTGGGTTGCGTTGTTTCCTGTGGGGTAGCTATCAAGGGGATTTATTGTGTTGTTGTATCCCCCATTCCTTGTTCTCCTGATGTTGGGGCAGTGTCATTTTTTCCTTCCTACGCATATTTTTTTGGCGCACTCCCATTCTTCTGTTGTGCCAGATCCTGAGTTGTTTTCATCTTTTTAGGCATGGTTTTATCTCCTGTACCTTTCTTGGTTGACCCCGCGTCTACCTTTGTACCCTTAGGTACTTCTTGAGTTAAGACTAGAATCTTCCAGTCATCGTGCCAATCTCTCATGGCCATTTCTACGTCTTCTTTTGTGACGCAGTATATTAATTGTAGCCACTCCTTTCCCGGGTCCCTTCACGCTTGGATCCACATGTTGTGCCTTGATGCTTTTAAGTTGGCCATGTTCTTGAACTGCACGACCACATATGGAGTAATTCTCCAAGTATTCACAATTCTCTCATGTATTTCACTGAAGTACATGGAAAATGTACCTATGTTGGCACTTCTATGTCTGGGGTCCAATTTCTCCCCAACGATGTGTATCGCGTTGTGTGGCACCGACCTATCCGCTCACAAAAATGAGAGTACGAGGGCTCCTTCTAGAGATGTACCTTCCACCTCTCTTTCACCTTCAACTTCTGTAATATGAATATTGCACGGGTCATCCTCACGTGGTGCTTCTTCTTCCACATGATAGCATGACAATAGTTCCTTAACTGTCTGTCTGTTATGATGTTGATACTCTATTATAATCTCATCCACTCGGTCATCAACAAATATTACCCCTCTTATATTTTTGAGTGCTAAATCCATGTTGGGATTCTCATGTTCAAATGAGAAAGTGACTATAATTTTTTGTTATAATGTTGTCCATTCTGCAGTGCCTCTGCATAGTTCCTAGTTTACATACCAGTTTGTTGGAATTCCTTCCAATGTGTGGATGAATTGATGAGGCCATTCCTCTGGTGGTTTCATCCTTCATAGTGTTTTTCACTACTCCAAGTGTTTTGTTTGTGTCCCATGTCCATAATACCTCTGCATCTCAGTGCTCCCCTACTCTGCATTGAATCTAATGCACAGTAGTCGCTTACATTGGTACCAATCCTTAACTATCTCTTTGTGCACACCCCACCATCTTGCAGGTGTTACCTTGAGTGCAATGTCTAGGGATAAGAGCCTCTAATTCTCTAACACTTCATCTTCATATCTTGTTATGAATTATTCTAAGTCATTCACCCCATGAAAACTGGGAGGTTCTCTTATCTTTGTACCCACCCATCTTACTGCGCGGTCTATTCTTGCGCACCTTCTTGTGGATACTTCATGTAATTTGTGTTGCCAATTCTCCAAGTCTGTATCCGAGTCAGAAGCACGTGATGTGATACTCCTCCAGATGAGTACTCCATCTATAGTTGGGATGACATAATCTTCTTCATGCGCGATAGTTCTGTACAGCTGGTTGATTTCCTCCAAATCCAGATAGGTCGGTTCCACAAATATTTCATCTTTGGATGGGTCTAAGGGTGCAATGAAATGGTATTCCCTTGACTCAAAGGTCATCTTCCTTGTCTTCAAGTTGATTATGGCTTGGTTATCAAATGCTCAATCCAACCCAAGCAATGTTGGATAAGGTGTTGTACCATCTATTGTTTCTATTACTTCAAAATCTTCCTTAGTGCGCACTCCATCCAAATCTACTGTCACACCCTTCAACCTCCCAATTGGAAGAACTATGTGTTGGTTTGCTAGCTTTAGTTGAACTAGTGAGTAGCCTAACATTGGCTCTCCCATGCACTTCCATCTCTTCTTTGGTAAGACATTTACTTCAGATCTGAAGTCCAATATAACATCTCCCATGTTGAAATCTCTAATATTGGCATTCAATCTAAATTCTCTGCTTGTCCTCCTTCTTGCATGGAGGTGATTGATTGTTCTTTGTTCTAACTTCCACTCAATATTTGTGTTACATATATCTAGCATATTCTGTAAGATTGTGACAGATGATATATCTTTGAATAATTGAACACGAGAATGCAGGAAAGTTCTGATATTACTTACTTGGTCCCCAGGGTGTAATTCAGTGGTGTGGTCCATTGCTGACAGAATTTCATACATGCATATGGCTTGAGTATGTTGTGGGGCAGATGTAGATGCCAAATTCTACTTGATAAACTATTGTCTGGCCTCTTGAAAATTTTCCTTCTCTTTCCCCGCATCGAACTGTTTATGTGGTTCAGTATTCTTCTTCACCCGTTGGTGTTGTGTTGGATCTTGTTGTACTATGTCAGCTCTTGCCTTAGATCCTCTGTGCATAACTATGTTGATATTTCTTCCATCATCCCTCACCTCTGCAGAAATCCACTAAACATTCTGATTGTTTTGATTCCTCTTTTCTTGAATCTTTCCCAATAATGTTGGACAATCCTTTGTATCATGATTTGTTGCGCGACAGTACATGCATGTCGTAGGTGGAAGTGGACATTCTCTTTCATAATGTCTTGGTTGTTGGAAATTATGGTACACTACTAGACCTATGCCTCTTCCAAATCCTCCTCTACCTTTTCCTCCACCTCTGTATCCAGTTTGATCTCCTCGTGATGCATTGTACTGAGGCACCTGATTATACTCTGTGGGGTTATACTATGGTTGCACATTATTATACTTAAGTTGTGTGGTGTTGTACTACGGTTGTGCATGGTTGTATGGAGGCGGTACATGGTTAAACTGACGTGCAACTTGCCTTGTCATCATTTATGCATGCACTCTATAGGTATATGATGTTCTCTCCCGCATCAATTCCATTGTCCTACAATCTTTATCATCATGACCCACTAATTTGAAAAAGTTGCAATATGAACTCTTAGGTATTGTCTGATACTTCTGCATCATTGAACAATGATATGGATCATGTCCATTTGTTTTACAGATCTCACACCATAGTCCTCATGTTGGAAAAAGGTTTGGTATCCCTATTTCCATGTACTGCACGAAAGTTGGGCACTCATTCTTGTGGTGTCCTTCCGTTTTGAATGTGGTACACCAAAAAACTTCTCTTTTCTCTTTTCCCCTATTATGGTTTAGTTGAAACGTGAGGTTCTTCATATCCTCCTTCAACTCCTATATTTTTGGATCTATCTTCTGGGACTAGTTCTCTTCGTGTTGTAGGGCTTCCTGTAGAACCTCTGCCTGCGTCTGAAATTTTTGTTGTCTCAAAGGGTATTTGAGATGTGGTAATAGGGAGTTCACAAAGAGATGTCTATGTTGCATATCATTCATGACATAATCAAACTTACCTTTAAGATGTTTAAACCTCTAATCGATCTCCAAAATAGACTCACCTAGTTTCGACCTGATTTCAATCATCTCATTCATGTACTGATCCTCTGAGTTAGGCTTCTGAAATTCATTTATCAGTAGCTTCTTGACATCTACAATCGTCCTTATTTTTCCTGGTGGACTGTTTGCAGCTAAGCTCATGTACCAATCCAGTGCGTGATCTCTTAGCGTGATAACTAACTACGCAAGTTTTTCATCCTCATCTCTGATATGCTTTGCTTCCCAAATATTCTCATAGATAAACAAGTGCTTTTCAAAATCCTATGATGCTTCTCTCTTGAATTCAGGTAATATGATGGTGGGATCATGTCCTGCCATCTTGAACAATGATGAACTATGACCTCTGTGTGATGTAGATACTTGAATACTATTTCCTGAACTGGCTCCTCCAGTCGTTGCTCCTTGGTTGGGTGCACTTCCTATTGTCTTTCGTCCACTAAAATTTTGTTGTCTAAATGATGGTGTTATTTCTGGTGTATTAGTCGCACATGGGTTTATGGGTTCCACACTGACACTAACATGGATGGGAGTGTTGCCTTATGTTCCTTCCCTTGGACCTCTTATCTTTATTTCATATGCTGCGTGTAGGATTTCCTCAATCTGCTCCACAATATGAAGATCCTCTACCTCTTCTCCATCACTTACCAAGCCCTCTATCTCTGCTATGGCTCTCTTCTTATTATTCATCTTATATTGGTAGGGTACTCCATTACACGTTTATCTAGTTGTTGACATTATCTTCTTGATATGTGTTATAGAAAGATTTGCCTCACCCCATGCAATCTTGCACGGAAGGCCTTTTTCCATTTCCATATGCAGACTTGAAGTCCTTTTTTTACAAATCCCAGAGCTAAAAATATAATTTTTCCACATATACGCACCTTTCCTACTATACAACATGTGTATACGTAGGTTGCACCACTAAATCACGCATACATTGGGAAATGTGCCCAAAATTGAAAAATGGTGTCGGATTTCCATGTCACGTCACAATATCAATGATCCTTGGTCTTCCATATATTGGAAACGTTTTGACTCGACCCTTCAGTTCCACTTGAAGGCTATAAATGGGCCAAATCCGAGCTATGGAAAAGAGGAGAAAGAATTCAACTTTGAGAGAAAAGTTACTCGGGAGGAATTATTCACTTCACATTGAGTCTGCATCCCTTTATCCTTTAAGTTTGAACACATTGTTCATCCCCCAAGCTCTTCCCTTACTGATTGAGAACTTCATTGTCTCTCTTACATGAGCTTGCCTTTGGTGGAGGATTGAAGTGGTGGAGGCCCAGCTGGAAGGAACTTAGTTTCTCGGTTCTAAACCGCGTCGACACAGAAGTTTGTAACTTATTCACTTTTGTTGATTATATCTTAATATAAATACTCTTTTCTCATCCAATTGATATCTTGCAAATATTTGAATTATTATTCCATGGGCATATTTTCTATGAATGTTGATTAATTATGTTATTGAATGTGCTAACATTATATATTATCACCATATGCTTGTGTTGCTTGGTTGTTGATGACTAGTTGCAGATGTATGGCTTTGGTTCAAGTGCTCAACAATGAACTTCATCGAACATCTGGATGAGGTATCCTTTTATCTTGTCTTGTTAGCATATTTGTTTATATAACATACTTGAGATTAGAGTTGATTTATGCAATCATTTTTGTCTGTTTTGGTTTACCCCTAGCCATAGAGAGATTTTCCTCGTAACAGAATTGGTGACCATATTGGGGAGTGAGTCTTCTTTTTTGGGGTTTGGAGTGTTTTTCTCCTTAGATTTCTCTCATTCATATTGAGTTTCTTGTCGTATGATTCCTTGACAACCTTTGTTCACTCTGGGTATGAGTCTTTTAGCCTTCTCCTTAGCCTAGCTATGTTTTTACACATATACGCGGGTTTTTTCTTTACAGTCACGTACATATGTGTGTTGTCCTTCTGCAAGCCGTGTACATACACGCTTTTTCCTTGAACAGTCGTGTACATCAACCTTTTTTGCTTGTTTGTTGGGTTTGGTGGTTGTTGGCTATGTTTTGATGATTGTTGAGTCTTCTTGGGTCTCTGTAGTGACTATTAAGTGTCTATGGAATGACAGGAAACTTGTCTTTGGTTGAATTTTTGGGCGGTGCCTTTCTCATCATATTTTCATTTTGATTGTCCTTACACCTTGGGCTGGGTGTTTTTCTCCTTGATATCCTACTTGGGTTGGCTCTGTCTATACACAATAGAGTCTTTATATCAAGTTGTTGTTCAGTCCTTGCATTTTCATTTTTCTTATATTGAAAATACAAAAATATTAGGCATTTTACATTGATTGGCATTTTGATTTCTTGAGACTTTGTCATTTATCTTAGTTCATGTAAAGTGTTAACGTTTTGTAAATTCCCAGAGGTTGTCAGGAGGTAGAAGAAATTTGTCAGAGGTAACTTTATCCAACCACTTCGAAACTGGGATCTAGCCCTGCCAGGTTCATAGAGGGGTCTCTCTGTAAGATTTAGATATGTTTCAGGTTTCAAATATTAGACTAGTTAAATAAATGGGAATGTGTTGTTTTGTTTTATAAAATGGCTGAAATATTGCTTACGCATCCATTGGGCAATGGGGTCTGTGTTAAGGTTTGAGATATGAGAACATATTTTATTAGGTCTCTTCACAGGGTAGGATAATGCCAGTGTTGGATCCTTGAGAATTTAAAGTGATCGATAGCAGAAATAGATGAGGTGATCAACTACAACAAAGAAGCATTGAAGAATTTATTTATCACAGCATCAGAAGATAAACACTTAGATCTTTAAAATCCATAAACATAGTATACGAAGATAAATTATGCAAATTTAACTTCTTTTAAATGATTAGATATAGAAAACAAGATGATAACGAAGTAAGATAAACCATTCAACGAAGAGGAGTAAACATCACCAACATAAAACACGTAGGAATTCTATGAATCATCCTTTTTTATTACTGGTATATCTCTTCAAAAATATTACACTTTACATCTTTCTTGGGCGTAAAGATCAACCCTCAATACTTCGAAGTTTGAAGTATTTATAAGAAAAATTACAATTGATCCTATCATTAATGAACAGGATGTGGTAGAATCTGAATCTAACTAACTAGATAACAAAATACAGAATTGTAGGAAATGCTAATGATATGTCATATTCTTTGAGCTGATTTTAGAAATGTTGTTGGTGAGTCATCAACTTGACTTTGACTGCTCCGCGTGTTGATTTGTACATCCACATCATCTTCTAGTCTATCAAGTCACACAGGTCGCCCCATATCTGCTGACTAGGGATGTTGACTTTGAGGAGCCTTCGATACACCTCATTTGTCTCTGTGTACTTAGTGAAGGTGGGTTTGGTGATGAAAAGATACTTTATCTCTTGTTGAATACTCAGGTCTAATCTCAGAGTTTCCAAGAATGTTTTGTTCGTGGTGCTGCCTTTTATGCTTGTGAACTTGGACCCATCCTTCACCACTGTGAGAATCTTTTGTTTATAATCTGAGAGAGTAATCAACTTATTATTGATCATAAATAAACTTGGGAGACCTTTCTTCTGCAAAAAGTCAGTCTTGTTGAAAAACCTTTGTACCATGACATCCATTGCCTGAACTCTCTCCTCGAGTTGCAGCATTAGTCCCCTCTTGGTCAAGACTCTCTTAACTTCAATAATTGTTTCAATCATGTCCTCAATTTGCAGGGATTCCATCTCTTCTTTTGATTTAGAACTTAAGAATTTGATTATCTCGTTGGCCTTTGTAGGCATTTCTCCCAGTTCTCCCTTTATCCTGTCGATGGCCTGTTTGGATCTCTGCACTAGATCATGTTGTTCAAACATGATTTGTATCAGGGGCCAAATCTCTATCACTGATTGACAGATGTCCATCCAAATATTTTCTTCAGCCTCTCACAAAGTCTTAGCCATGACTGTTTCTTTCTGCAGTTGTTGCAGTTCCTGTTTGAGTTTGCCTGACTTATGCCTCTCAGTGTTGTAGCTATCCTGGAATGTGGAATTCAGCTTTTGGAGATTTTGAATCTCTTCTTGTAGTTTTCTTGTTTCTGCCCCTTGCAGAGTCATATCTTCCATCGCTTTTGCCAATTGGTCAGTTGCATCTAGAGTTGTCACTAATGTTGTTGCTGGAATTTCCCCTGTGGTAGCTGATGTTTTCGTTGTTGTACTGAATCCTGTGATCGGGACTGCATTCAATGGTATGACTGCCATTTTCACTCTCTACTCCTTCTCCTTAACTAACTTGTCCAGCTCGGCTTCCATTTCTTTAATTTGAGCGTTCTACTCCATGATCAACTTCAACATCTCCTCTTTATGGCCTTCAGTATCAGCCATCTCTTTAGCCTGTGGATCTTCAGTAGCAGATATTTTCAATTGTTTCCTCAGAGAAGCTATGTCAACATTATTCTTTTTTATCAGCTCTTCTTCTGCTTTGATATTGGCCGGATCATACCCAATTTTGAGCACCAGTTATTCCAGGGACTTAATTTTGTTATCCTTTGCTAAAGATGACACCTTCTCCAGCTTCAACTAAGTTTGGACATTGTTCAATGAAACTTGTAGATTTGTTGTGGTCGTGGAGGTGTTCGCCAAGGTGGAGAAAATCATTTCTCCAATCTGTCTGTGTAAATCCATCTGATCAGTCGGATGTACGTCTACAACATCGAACTCGAACGTTTCCCTTTTATAATCAGAAATTGTTTTGGGTTTAGGTACCTATGCCTACAAGAAAGCCATGTGCATTCTCCCCTTTTATGTATCAAAGGAGGATAGTAGTCTATGTCGATCTTTGGATGTTTGTTTTGAAAATTGATCATAGGTACTATTCGTCAACATCTCATTTCTCTTCTTAATCAGATTATATTTCTCAAAAAGGTTTAGCCCTGCAGGCTCCTGTGCATCCCTGGTCGTTAATTTTGTATCACCATGCTTCTTCGACGAGGAGGTGAACATCGTCGGCTAGCTTCCTAAGGAAAATGGAGAATGATCCCCTTCCATGACTATAGTAGACTGAGTATCTTCTCCACCAAACCTGTCAAGTGTATGATTGGTCTTGGGCATTTTTCTATAAACCTGGAAATCATCTTCTGAGACTTCAGTGACGGAGGGAGATACATATTTCCTAGGTCTTTTCTCTATTGGTGCCTGAGAGGTGTCAATCTGTGCGATACTGGCAGAAGGGGGTTGTTGTTAGGTATCTATCAGAGTGTTCTCTTCCAACTCTGTCTGGTTCATGAACTTCTCTATCTCTAGTTTGGGAACATGAGCATATGGAGAGATTTTATTCCTTAGTCTGGTTTCTGCAATGATACCACAAGGATTGTAATGCCATGGAAAACTTTGCTTGAACTTCATCTCCAGTAACAACTTGTTTGCTTCTTCTCATGTCGCTCTGCTATTGCAGATGAAAGAACCTATTTGACCTTTAATCCTGAGTTGTTGTTTCTTTTTAAAGGCCACAAAATGAATGTCATTAGAGTTGATCATTTGTATGATGTATTCTAGGGAAAATATCCTGTCAGGCAGGAACTTTGGCAACTTGTAGGGGGGCAGATCACACCCATAGGCTCTAATCTTTGTGTGGTCCTAGTATAAATACTAATCCCCTGTTTTAGCAAGGCCTGATAGGTGTAGGATCCTCTGAATCTCTTCGTTTATTCTGGGCTCTTCCCGCCCGCTTAACATGCTTACCACTGGATGGTAAAATTGGTCGACGAAATGCTTAAAACTGAACTTAGATGAGTTCCTCCTTACCAACGATGTCTAGGTTGTAACCGGTTGTGGATTTCCCTCTGTGTCGATCTTCTGTAGGAGAAAAGAAAACTTTTTTGACTGGGAAAACAGGAACATGTAGTCCAGTATTGATGAATACCGAAACATTCCTTTGGTGGGAAATTTGAAAAGTTGCTCATGAATGTTATCGGCCAAAAATTGGTTGAAGTTGAACTGGGTGGTGGCTTTCTCTTCGGTGGTGAAAATGGACATGAAACCCAGGATGGGTTCATCCACCCGCTCGTCTGAATAATACCCGAGGAAACAACACAAAGAGGAAATTATTTGGTTGTCTTTTGCTGAAAACATGGAGGAATGGTAAGGGGGATCTTTCTTTGGGAATTGGGTACTCTCGAGGAGGAAAAATTCAAAAATTTGCGCTCTTTGGGGAAACGATAACTTTTGGTACATTTCGGTTAAAATTTCAATGGTGAAAGGGGAAAAGGATTCAGATCTAGGAATTTGCATCATCTGGTCAATGGCTACGAGTGTAATGGTAAACGAGGTCTCCAGATGATGAGACTATAGCTCTGTGACTTAGAAGACAGTGCGCCTGGAAATTGAGGGTGAACTCGGGAAAATGGTGAATTTGGGGGAAAATATACAATGGGAGATTGAACTCCCAGATTCCAATCTCGTCACTCTAGTCTAGGAAGGTGTCTCTCAACCATGAGTGTAAATCAACAAAATCAAATTCACATTTGGGTTCTGAGATCAGGTAATCTTTGTCAGTCAGAGGGATTCGGTCGAGGTTGAAGGAAGGTGGGAGGAATGGATTTTCATCCATCTCTGAGTGTTTGGAATTTGGCACCATCACTTCGACTGGTACCTGCAAAAATCTAAAAGAGAACGACGCTAATTGTAATGTCCAGAGATTAATGGCGGTTGAAGGAGAAAAGGTGAGGAGGACGATGATTTCAGTGGCGTCTGGATCGTGAATGGTGAAAAAATGGTGAAAAATAGGATTATTTGGACGAACAGGTATCCGTTGGGGTGCGGGGAAGAAGTCAGCAAGTTTAACGGATATGTTTGGCCGCATTGATTGGCCAACAGATCATATCTTGGGGATGAGGTGGAGGGTAACAGATAGGTGATGGGTTCGTGAGGATGATGTGGAGGATAGGGAGTGGAGGACAAGTGAATGGGATGTGATGTGTTACAGGTGATTGGGGGGGGAGGTACGCTGGCAGAATAACAGTGCATGACTTATAAGCGGCGGTAGTGGAGTGTGACATCATGAGGCGGTGATGGTATGGGAAACTGGTATGGNGGGGGGGGGGGGGTAGGCGGTAACTGGTTTGGAGTAAGGGCGGTTCGAGTTAACACAAATGTGCCCCGTTAGGATGGGGCCCGCCAGAGAATACCACCAACTCAGACCCCCCCTTCCATTAAAGGTAGAACGATCAACGGGGTATGATATTACCTGTCGGTCGTAGATCTGAGCGTCATTTGCTTAGCCATTGATCTAGGCGCACCGGTTAATCACAGAGCGCGACTCATATTACCTTGCAGAAAACTTAGGATAGCGTCATTTTGTGGGTTTCTTGCGCTTCTTCTTTTCATTTTGTCACCAAGGGGTTAGGAAACAACATTCTAACATCAATAAAAAAGAATCTCAACCAACTTTATGCTTGTTTTATTGAAATAAAAACCAACTAACCTATGTCCTAATCTATTTACCTAACACAATTAACCCAGATTAAACTATTGGGATAAAAATTACTCTACCCTGGGGTTGTTTGATCAAGTTTAAATAGTTTCATCAAATTTATTCACTAGCTAACCTAACTAACTTGGCTAAGATTAAACAGTTTAGCCAAGCTTTATTCACTAATCCTATCAGCATAAATTCAAAGACTTGATCATGGTTAGACTGTATGGATCAAGACATTCTTATTGCATGGGGTTCATCATTTTTCTTTCTGTACCCTATTTTATTCTTTCTTTCTTTTTCTTTTTCTTTTTCTTTTCTTTTCTTTCTTTTTCTTTTCTTTTTTTCTTTTTCTTTTCTTTTCTTTTTTCTTTTTCTTTTCTTTTCTTTCATTTTGTAAATTATTTGTAGAATGAAATATTATTTACAACCAAAAATAAAACGAGTAAAAAATTTCTAGTCACCAGTTGATCCTATGAAACATAGGGTTATAATAGTGGCTCCACCTGGGGATGATGCTCTCCTTGTGAGGTGCCAAGAACCTGCTTCCTGATGTCTTTGAATATTTTCTCCATTGCTTCTTCTACAACTCGAATTATTTTATTTTGAAAAATTGGTGGCACTAGTTAGTGGCTCAGGGCCTTCTTTGTTGGTTTCAACCATCTGACCAACATCACCCACACATAACCTGAATGTAAAAAAAATGGTTTGTACAGTGGAAATGGGTGGCTAGGGTCTTTATTGGGGTGGTAAATAATGCTTCATCATCCTACCATTTACAGGTCCACCTGGCAGGTCTGTTCTATCACTGTCTTTGAGTGAAAATGTGTTATTTCCTCTAAATGTCTGAATGATGTAAGGGCCTTTCCACAAGCTATCAAACTTTCCATGTTTACCCTTATCCTCATTTTTGGAATCCCACTTCAGCACCAAATCACCCAACTCAAAATCATCCTCTTTAGTTCTCTTGTCATAAAATTTTTTTATACCTTCCTGGATAACCTGAGTCTTGTTATACACTTCTTCTCTGGACTGCTGCAACTGGATCATCTGATTTATTCTTCTTTGGGTATCATTTGGCTCCGCTTGCACTTCCTGCAACAGTTTCATAACAAGGACCCCCAAAGAAGAAGGGAAAATTGTCTCAGTACCATATACCAACTGGTGTGGGGACATACCAATTGATCTTTTGGTGGTCAGTCTACCGGCCCAGAGCACATGAACTAACTTATTATGCCAGGACTTCTTGTTCTCTTGTAACATTTTCTTAATGATATTCACCAGAATTTTATTTGAGGACTCAGTCAGCCCATTTCCCTGAGGGTAATAAGTTGTTGAGTGTCCCAAAGTAATGTGGTACTGGCTACAAAACTCTATAAGTTTTTTGGATCTGAAGGCCGTTGCATTGTCAGTTATGATTTTCCTAGGGCATCCAAAATGAGACAAAATATTAGTTTCCAAAATTTTAATGATGACAGAGTCAGTGGCTTGTCTGCATGGTACAGCTTCGATCCACTTCGTGAAGTAGTCTGTGGCTGCGAGGATCCACTTGTGTTGGCCCGAAGAGGGTGGATGTATCTCTCCAATAAAGTCTAAACCCCATTGTTCGAATGGATCTTCAACCGAGATGGGTTTCATGGGTAGAGGCAGAAGCTTCCTTTTACCTTTGAAAACTTGGCATTTGTGGCATGAGGTGACTTTATGATGCACATTAGCAAACAATGTGAGCCAGTAAAAAACAACTCTGAGAATTTTGTTAGTTGTGGTCTTCCAACTTAGATGCCCACCACAGTCCCCTGCATGGAAATCCTGCAATACCCTGTCATATTCATTCTTCAATAGGAAATTAAGAAAGATACCTCCAGGATCTTTCCAATAAAGGTTTCCATATAGAATACAATATTTCAATGCTTTCAGTTTAATAAATCTGGCTTTGGTCTTAGTTAGACCAGGAGGATCTTGTGAGTTATGAAGTAAAAATATGAGGTCTACATACCAAGGAGAGTTTAAGAATACCTCTTTTACATTTGGAGTCACCTACTCTTCTTGCTCATCAACTGCAACCAAAAACTTAATGTCTAAAGCATGAAAATTGGATTCAGCCATTAGTTTGGCCAAACCCTGACCTTTGATCAATTAGTGGGTTTTATTTCTATATCATATTCCAGAATAACAACGATCCACTTTCCTCTCCTACCATCTGGATTATCCTGAGTCAGGATATCCTTTACCACAGCATTCGAAACATGGGCAATTGTGTGAGAATGGAGAATATAGACTCTGAAATATTTTATGGCCTTTACCAAGGAAAAAGATTGTTTCTCCATTATATTGTAGTTCAACGCAACATCTCTCAAAGATTTGTTGAAAAAGGCTATGGGTTGCTCGTACCCTTCATTGTTTTTCTACAATATTACTGCTACAATGGTGTGTTCAGATGTGAAAGAGAACAAAAAGAAATCTTTGGTGTGATCTAGACTGATCAAAACCGGGGCTTGTGTGAGTGCATGTTTTACTTTCTCAAATGACTATTTAGACTCGGTGTTCCATCTTATTTTGGTGTCTTTTTTCAGCATATTTATGATGTTCCTGAGAAGTTTGGCCAAGTTGGGTATGAATCTTCTTAGGAAATTTATTTTACCAATGAATGATTGCAATACTTTGATGTTCCAAGGGTGTTCCGCTTTCTATATGGCCTCTATTCTACTGGGGTCTATTTTAATTCCATATTTAGAGATTATGTGCCCCAACAGCTTGCCTTCCTCTAAACCGAAAAAGGTATTATTTGGATTCAATGAAATCCTAAATTTTCTGCACTTCTCAAACACTCGACTGAGATGATGTAAATGTTCCTTGTCAGATTTGGAGTAGACAATCACGTCATCCAGATATATGACTATAAACCTGCCAAGTTCGTCCACAAACTCAATATCCATTGCTTTTTGGAAATTGGCGCTAGCATTCATCAAACCAAAGGGCATTTTCACATACATGAAAGTTCCCTAGGGTGTGGTGAAGGTTGTTTTCTTCTGATCATCTGGGTGGACAAGGACTTGGTTATAACCCGAGAAACCGTCTAGTAAGGAGATCCTACTGGCCCTAACTACCTTCTGTAAGACATGGTCCATTTTAGGCAAAGGGTAATTGTCTTTGAGGGAAACCTTGTTCAGGTTTCTGAAATCAATGCAAAGCCTGATTTTGCCAGTCTTCTTTCTGGTAGGAACCAGATTAGAAACCCATTTGGAAACTCTCAAGGGGACTATAATATTGGCATCATACATCTTTTTAATTTCCTTTTCTATCAGGGGGAGTAACTTGGGATTGATTCTCCTAAGTTTCTGCCTAAAAGGTTTGTGTTCTTATTTCATTGGAATTCTATGTTGTATGATACTTGTGTCATAAGATTTTAAATCCTCATAACCCCAAGCAAACACATCAACATATTCCTTAAACAGTTCAATGTATTTGTGTTTTTTCTCAGGGGGTAAATATTTGGAAAGTTTTATCATCTTGGGTTTTTCCTCTGTTCTTATGTTACACTCTTCGACCTCTTTACCACTAGCTTCAATCTTAGGCTTTTTTGCTACATCGTTAAAATCAAACAGGTCTTCTAACGAGACCAAACCTCTAGGTAAAACATTGTTTTTCAAATGCAAAACATCAAATTCTTCATCATTTTTATTCATTTCATCTAAATCTACTGTATTTACACTATCATTTTCAAAAAATGATTTATTTACATTATCATCATCACTCTCTACATCTATATTTGTACATTTGAAATCATTTTTACACTGCAGGAAGTCTTCAATTTGATCATCGTTGCCAAATACCTGCCAATATCTGATGTTATCTGGGACGGTTGGTCTGTACTTCACCTCTATTGTGTATTGGTGATTTGGTTTGAAAGGTATTTTGCATGTGGTTGTCGAAGTAGCCAATCTTTTTGCTAGTATGTTCTGGCCTCTGGGCATTACCTGCAAGTCGATTTTAGTGAAACATTCTAAAAAATCTAAAACAACATTTCTATAAGATCTGAGTCTAGGATTCTTAGTTGAATACTCACCTTTAATTTATTTAATGACCAGTTCAAAATCACTTCTTACCATAGTCTTTTTGGCACCAACCTTCTTACGTAGTTTCAGGCTGAACATTAAAGCTCCATACTCAGCTATGTTGTTAGTGCATTGGAAATTCAGTTTGTAAGAGTGGCTTTATAAATACCTTCATTTGTGATTATGCAACCAAACTCCAGCTCCAACTCCTTCTTTGCTCACAACTCCATCAAAATCCATACTCCAGAAATCGGCTAGTAGTTCATCACTTTCTACTGTTGCAGTGTTCTTTACCTTAGTGATTGCTTTATCTTCTTGCATGTCAGGTGCATCATCTTCCAACTGAGCAATTCGATTATCCTGGTCACCATCATTGTACAATATGAATGAATCCAGATCAGAGTGTGCAGAGTATAATGGGTAGTTATGTGGTTTTTCCTGACTGTTGACCATATACCTCATCAGAGTCTCTCTGTACAATCTTCTATGTTGTCCAAATACTGGGATGGTAGCATAATACATATCTAACTGCAAAGTGCCTTTCATCTTAGCTCCCCAAGATCTAGATAACAACATACCATATTTTGGGGGAATTTTTGCAACCACAATATCCATCACCATACTTTTTGTTGGGATTTGAGCTAGGGTGATACATAAATCTTTAATTATCCCTATACATTTGACCTTACTAGAATCGAAAGAATGCAAGTCCTTGTAGGGTCTAGTGACATCAAGACCCAACCTCTCCATCACAGCTTTGGGCATCAGGTTGTGAGAGGCGCCAGAATCAAGCATAGCATTGTGTAAGATTTTTTCATGGATATTCAGACTGATATAGAAAGGGGGAACAACACCATTATCAGTTTTTCCATCCACTTCAGGACCGAACAACAGCTCGGGTTGATCATCAATAAGATTTACGATGTCTGAGTGTGTTCTTGATCCAATATTCAATGCTTGTGTACCTGTCTCTGGTTTGATGCTTAATGCTTTAATCACCTGCAACTTGTAAGCGTTTTTGCTCATTAGTTCGGATAGGGGAATAGGAATTTTCAATTTGGCTAGTTCCCCTTCCAGGATGAAAGTAGTGGAAGTCTTGCTTTGGCTCTACACTTCTGGTTTTTCTGTCATAGTTCTTTGGGCAGAAGTATTTTGTTGACTAGTATATGCTACCTCGGTTTGATTTGATCTTTGCGAAATTTTAGGATTTCTTTTCGCAGAAGATTCGGCATTATTCTTCTCAGGGGATTTCTTGAGAGAAGTATCTGAGGTTTTCTTGGCCTCAGTCGTTTTCTTCATTTCAGTAGCCTTCTTTGTAGGATTGTCATTAGTCTTCTTGCTTATTAATTTATATTGTATGTGTGCCTCCATTATATCATTCTCAAAGCCCTGTTGTCCTGTTTCCTCTTCCTCCTCATTCACCTTTGTTTGTGAGAGGAGAAAAATCTCTTGTTCTTCCTGAGCAAGAAAAATAGGGTCATCATCGTGAACACCCGTGAGGTTTATGTGAGTATCATCCAATTCTTCGATTACCTCCTCCCCATCATCAGTGTAATTCTCCTAAAGAGGTGGTCTAATCTATTGATCATGCCCCCTTTGCTCTCTTTGATCTCTCGGATCCCTCTGTCTAATCCGGGGAGAGTTCCTTCTGAAGTTTGGATTTCTGATCCGAGGGGCAGGCTGATTTTCTCTGGGTGGATTCCTGTCAGCGATGGTTAGTCTTTCCACCATTCTCTCCATACTTATGACTATGGAATCTAGTTTATCATCTGAAGAAGACATGGAAGAATCTTCTTTGATTGTAACCCTTCTCTATGTTCTTTGCCTGGCTATTCTGGATAATATATTTGCTTCTACGCTTACTACACTTTTATGCATGTCTTCTAGAGTGATAGAATTCATTTCCCTTAGTTGATATGACATATCAGCATCAAATCCATTAGGGAACTTGATTAAAGCCAAACCTTATGGGGGTTTAATATCAGCTAGAATTGCATTATAAAGATTGTTGAAACAAATGCACTAATCTTGCACTGTTTCCCCTTGATTCCTTTTGATATTCTCATATTCTGATAAAATCTAGAGAGGATTTTTATTTACCTCCCATGTGTCAAGGAAACTCTGCTGGAAAGCAGCAATGTCAACTATGGTAGCAGGGCATAGCGCTTTGAACCATTTTTTGATTTCTTCGGTCAAACTCTGTGAAAAAAGTCTCATCTGGACGTCTGCTTCATCAACTTCCTGCAAATCAAAATAATCATTCATATTATCAACATGTTGTTGTGCATTCAGAGGACCAGTACCATCAAACTGAGGAATTCTAGTTTGATATTTCTGAGGCATGGCATGTAAAGGAGCGTCCAACACCAAGGGAGCATATCTTGCTTCCATGATTGGTGGAGGAGGTTGAACCACAACTTGTGTGTTTGGAGGGGAAGTGACAGAAGAAATAAAAAAGGTAGGGCTAGGGGATGTAGAGTGAATTATTTGATGTTTGATGGATGTTGCAACAATATTCAGGGAAGAAAGTTCTACAGACTGTTGAAAGTGAGCTTGGTACAGATCTTGATCAAGATTTGCTACTAGATCTTCCAACTTGTTGAATTCTCGCAGGAAGTGTTGATCAAAATTTGTTCTGGGAGAAAGTATTTCAGGGGTTCCGGGTTGTGGGATGATTTGATCTAGGATTGTCTCACTTACAAAGCTGTTGGATTTGGTTCTAAAAAGGATTTGTTCAAAGGATATGTCAAACTCAAGATCCTAGATGGCAATCAGCTTCTCTGGGAGAGAATTGGACCTGTGAAGAGGACTGTGACTCTCGAAACCTTCTACAGTGTTTTTCTTTCTAAGTAACTTTTATGGATCGTCTACTGCTGTCGCAGGTTCTAGATTGGGGTGAGACCTAGTGTAAACTTTTGCAGGAGCCAGAATTTTTTATTTTTTAAGAAATCTAAACTAATATATACAAACTTTAACAACCTCTGAACATTATCTCTTTATAAGTTAGATTTTATGATTCATTCAAAAATAAAGTTTTCTTTAGCTAGGGAAAAGAAATCATAGGATGAAAGTTTGTTCAGTTCCCTAGTATGGTCGCCACTATGTTAACGCTCTGTAAATTCCAATAGGTTGTCGGGAGGTAGAAGAAATTTATCAGAGGTAACTTTATCCAACCACTTCAAAACTGGGATCTATCCCTGCCAATTTTAGAGAGGGATCTCTCTATAAGATTTAGATATGTTTTAGGTTTCAGATAGTAGGCTAGTTAAATAAATGGGATTGTGTTGTTTTTTTTTATAAAATAACTGAAATATTGCTTACGCATCCATTGGGATATGGGGTCTGTGTTAAGGTTTGAGATCTGAGAACATATTTTATTAGGTCTCTTCATAGGGTAGGATAATGCCAATGTTGGATCCTTGAGAATTTAAAGTGATGGATAGCATAAATAGATGGCGTGATCAACTACAACAAAGAAGCATTGAAGAATTTCTTTATCATAGCATCGAAAGATAAACACTTATATCTTTAAAATCTGGAAACAGAGTATATGAAGATAAATTCTGCAACTTTAACTTCTTTTAAATGATCAGATATAGAAAACAAGATGATAACGAAGTAAGATAAACCATTCAACGAAGAGGAGTAAACATATGATCAGGGGATCAAATTTTGCTCAAAAATTCAAAATGATCGGAATCGCTTCAAACCGGGCGAGAGCGTAGGCCTCATCGTTGCAAACCCAACGCAACTCGTTTCGTCTCAAACGGACGTCGAGAGCGAGAGATATTGCAATATGTACATAAAGTCAAATAGGCAAAAAAAAATGATGTTGACTGTACAGTTCGTACAGTCTGATGTGGCAGGGTCATACGACCGTACGATGATGTGTCAGGTGGTGATGTGGCAAATGTTGATTGGTAGGCATGGTCGAATCAGGAAGCGACACGTGGTGTTTTGTTGGTCAATGGTAAGGTGCCACGTGGCCCAGTCATGGGCTACCACGTGGCACCCCTTTATTGGTTTATTGGTTGTTATGTAAAATTATTGGAGTTCGTGGGGTTCGACCCCCGGACCTCCCCACCGCATAACACTTCCACAAACTCCAACCAACCATTGGGCTATCGCTTATGCCTTGACATGTATGTGTGTTGGATTATATTTAAAGTCACATGTTTGTGTGTTTTTGGGCCGCGACCGGGCCGGGGCTTAGCCCCAGCCCTTGGTCGCGCACTCTCACATATGTGACCGCATATATATATATATATATATATATATATATATATATATATATATATATGTTATGGTATACTGTGTTTCATATATAGTTCAACGGTTATGTAACCAAATAACTCCCGCCAAGTGTTATTCTATTATTTGATATGGACGGAGCCCCATTTTTAAAGCGTGCGGTCCTATGGACTCATATGCCCCACAGCTTGACGGTTGGGGTTATTAGTTCCATTAACGGTTCGATGGTTTGCATCGTTTTACGGTTGAGCGCGTGTGTTGGGTTTTCACGCTATTTATTGTGTGTGTGCCAGGTTCATTTGACAAGGGTGCAATTTGTAGATGCAGAGACAACAAGCTTGAAGGGGGAGACTTCCAGGAGGCCTAACTTCTTCGTTTTTCGACCGATTGAGGTGCCGAAAGAGCCTAGACAAGGGTTTTTGGACGCTCTGAACCCATTGGAGCAGTTGGTTTGTCAGTTTGAGCATTGTAAGACATGTTTTTTGAGCACTTTTGAGCAATTAATAATAATGATCCATTGGAAGCTGGACCAGAAGATGTAGCCCAAGAGAGGGGTGAACTCCTTTATCAATTGTTGTGTTTATGTGCTTATGTTAAATGATTATGCTATTGTCTATGTGTATTTGGCATAATTAATCCCTTAATCTATGTGTAGCAAACTGATCCCATTTGCTTTAAACACATAACATTTACATTGCAATAATTTCAAGTATTTCAAGTCTTCTTCATTTTTTAGATCAAGTTGGTATCAGAGCACTGGTTTTTGAAGACTTGATTGTTTGCAAGTTTTGTTTCTGATGCTTACAAGGTTGAAACTCACAAGAGGAGAAGGTCAACTTGTGGAGCCAAGTTCTCATCCGACAAGGAGGAAGCATGTACCATCACCGCAAGATTCAGGGAGACATTCACCAAGCATGGCTCATGCAGAAAGTCATGAACGTGTTCCTATCGAAGATGAAGATCTCAGAAAGGCTGTCATGGAGATGAGAGAGATGATGAATATCTTGATGGAAAGGAAATTGTTGTCGCAGGGTGAAGGCTCCAACCCTTCAATGCATAAGGGAGGCAGTGGTGACAAAACTCCAGACGGAAATGGAGGGAATGGTGCTTCTCCACCACCCTCTCCTCCATCATATTCTTCTTCTTCTTCTTCTACCAGTTTGAGACCTCTTCTGAATTCTCCAAAGGGGCATGGTAAAACTCCTTCGCAAATTCCTTCATTAAAGCTTGATATAAAATTTGAATTGCCAATATACAATGGAGAAGTTAATGCTGAGAAGTTAGATAATTGGATACATCAAATTTAAGTATATTGTAGAATACAAAAAATTCAAGATGAGGAAACCAAAATTCAACTTGCTTTGTTAAGATTGGATAATGCAGCACTTATTTGGTGAGAATCCAAGACTCAGGAGGATATGAAAAAGCATGGTAAAATTTTGCTTTCTTGGAATGATTTCATTATCGCAATTAAAAAACAATTTTATCCATTGGCATATAAACAAAAGGCAACTATGGAATGGCAGAATTTTAGACAAGCTAAAGGACAGAATGTACAAAGCTTTACTCAGGAATTTAGGAGAAGATCTTTGGT
>ML780915.1:363476-395654 GCA_009831015.1 Picea engelmannii
TGTATTTTGATGCCTTGTACTAAGCAGGTAACAACAGAACAAACGACACAGTTGTTCTTTCAAAATGTTTGGGTGCATTTTGGATTGCCTAAGTCCATTATTTCTGATCGGGATTCTCGATTTGTTGGAAGTTTTTGGTCGAGGTTATGGGCACTCATGGACACCAAACTTAAAAAGAGCACATATTTTCATCCGCAAACAAATGGTCAGACAGAGGTGGTAAATCGTACAATGGTGCATCTTCTTCGTGCTTATTGCAGCAAGCATCCTAAACTTTGGGATGAACATTTACACTACATTCAGCATGCGTACAATCGAGCTAATCACTCTTCGACACAAACGTCGCCATTTGAAACATGTTTTGGATATTTTCCCAAGTCTCCTTTAGATTTTATCTTTGGGAAAGATATTGTTGTCAATGGTCAATATGACATTGATAGGGTAGAGAAGTTCATTGAACAAATTCAGTCGATACATCAAGTGGTGCAAGAGCAGTTGGAAAAGAGTCAGGCCAAGTACAAGACGAGACATGAAAAGCATCGTGTTGATCACAGTTTCCAAGTTGGAGATGAAGTTTGGCTTTACATCAGYAAGGAGAGGCTTAAAGGAGAAGGTAAAAAGTTGAAACCGATTCGATATGGTCCTTTCAAGATTATCGACAAGATTGGTAACAATGCTTTTCGTTTAGATTTGCCTCCTTATATGCAGATGTATGTAGTTGTTAATGTTGAGAATTTGAAGTTGTACGAGCCTCCATTGATTGATGATCAAGGAGAGCATGTTTAGATTCCTTCCATAGATGATTTTTCTCCAGAGTATCTAACATAACTGCATGAAGACACCATCCTTGACAGGAGGATGCGAACTTCAAAATGAGGAAATGTGGAGTATCTTCGAGTTGGTCTTAAAGGGGCGAATCCAAGCAAGGCCAAGTGGATTGAGGTTGGAAGGGTGAGGGAACTCTACCGTCATCTTCACATAGACTAAAAATAGTCTTTTGGAGGTCCAAAATCTTCCCAATGGGGAGGTGTGATCAGGGGATCAAATTTTGCTCAAAAATTCAAAATGCTCGGAATCGCTTCAAACTGGGCGAGAGCGTAGGCAGATATTGTGTCGGGAGCGAGAGATATTGCAATCTGTACATAAAGTCAAACAGGAAAAAAAAAATGATGTTGACTGTACAGTCCGTACAGTCTGATGTGGCAAGGCCGTACGATCGTATGATGATGTGTCGGGTGGTGACGTGGCAGATGTTGATTGGCAGGCATGGTCGAATCAGGAAGCGACACGTGGCATTTTTTTGGTCAATGGTAAGGTGCCACGTGGCCCAGTCATGGGCTGCCACATGGCACCCCTTTATTGGTTTATTGGTTGTTATGTAAAATTATTGGAGTCCGTGGGGTTCGACCCCCGAACCTCCCCACCGCATAACACTTCCACAAACTCCGACCAACCATTGGGCTATCGCTTATGACTTGACATGTATGTGCGTTGGATTATATTTAAAGTCACATGTTTGTGTGTTTTTGGGCCGCGAACGGGCCAGGGCTTAGCCGCAGCCCTTGGTCGCGCGCTCTCACATATGTGACCGCGGGTATATATATATATATATATATGTTATGGTATGGCGTGTTTCATATATAGTTCAATGGTTATGTAACCAAATAACTCCCGCCAAGTGTTATTCTATTATTTGATATGGACGGAGCCCAATTTTTAAAGCGCGCGGTCCTATGGACTCATATGCCCCGCAGCTTGACGGTTGGGGGTATTAGTTCCGTTAACGGTTCGATGGTTTGCACCATTTTACGGTTGAGCGTGTGTGTTGGGTTTTCACGCTATTTATTGCGTGTGTGCCGGGTTCATTTGAAAAGGGTGCAATTTGTAGATGCAGAGACAACAAGCTTGAAGGGGGAGACTTCCAGGAGGCCTAACTTCTTCGTTTTTCGACTGATTGAGGTGCCAAAAGAGCCCAGACAGGGGTTTTTGGATGCTCTGAATCCATTGGAGCAGTCAGTTTGTCAGTTTGAGCATTGTAAGACATGTTTTTTGAGCACTTTTGAGAAATTAATAATAATGATCCATTGGAAGTTGGACCAGGAGATGTAGCCCAAGAGAGGGGTGAACTCCTTTATCAATTGTTGTGTTTATGTGCTTATGTTCAATGATTATGCTGTTGTCTATGTGTATTTTGCATAAGTAATCCCTTAATCTATGTGTAGAAAACTGATCCATTTGCTTTAAACACATAACATTTACATTGCAATAATTTCAAGTATTTCAAGTCTTCTTCATTTTTTAGATCAACATCACCAGCATAAAACATGCAGGAATCCTGTGAATAGTCCCTTTTTATTACTGGTAGATCTCTTAAAAAAAATTACAGTTTACAGCTTCCTTGGGCATAAAGATCAACCCTCAATACTTCGAAGTTTGAAGTATTTATAAGAAAAAATACAATTGTTCTTGTCATTAATGATCTTGACGTGGTAGAATCTGAATCTAACCAACTAGATAACAAAATACAGAATTGTAGGAACTGCTAATGATCTGTCGGATTCTTTGAGCTGATTTCGGAAATGTTGTTGGTGACTCATCAACTTGACTTTGACTGCTCTGCATGTTGATTTGTACATCCACATCATCTTCTAGTTGATCAAGTCACACAAGTCATCCCCTCTCTGTTGACTGGGGATGTTGACTTTGAGCAGCCTTCGGTACACCTCATCCGTCTCTGTGTACTTAGTGAAGGTGGGTTTGGTGATAAAAAGATACTTTAACTCTTGTTGAATACTCAGGTCTAATCTCAGAGTTTCCAAGAATACTTTGCCCGTGATGCTACCTTTTATGCCTGTGAACTTGGACCCATCCTTTGCCACTGTGTGAATCTTATGTTTATAATATGAGAGAGTAATCAACTTATTATTGATCACAAAAAAACTTGGGAGACCTTTCTTCCGCAAAGAGTCAATCTTGCTGAAAAACCTTTGTACCGTGACATCCATTGCTTGAACTCTCTCCTCGAGTTGCAGCATTAGTCCCCTCTTGGTCAAGACTCTCTTAACTTCAAGAATTGTTTCAGTCCTATCCTCAATTTGCAAGGCTTCCAACTCTTTTTTTGATTTAGAATTTAAGAGTTTAATTATCTCGTTGGCCTCTGTAGGCATTTCTCCCAGTTCTCCCTTTATCCTGTCGATGGTCTGTTTGGCTCTTTGAACTAGATCATGTTGTTCAAACATGATTTGTATCAGGGGCCAAATCTATGTCACTGATTGACAGATGTCCATCCAAATATTTTTTTTAGCCTCTGATAGAGTCTTAGCCATGATTGTTTCTTTCTGCAGCTACTGCAGTTCCTGTTTGATTTTGTCTGACTTATGCCTCTCAGTGTTGTAGCTGGCCTGGAATGTGGAATTCAGATTTTGGAGATTTTGAATCTCTTGTTGCAATTTTTTTTATTTATGTCCCTTGCAGAGTCATATCTTCCATTACTTTTGCCAATTGGTCTGTTGCATCTGGAGCTGTCACTGATGTTGCTGCTGGAATTTCCCCTGTAGTAGTTGATGTTGTCATTGTTGTATTGACTCCTGTGATCAGGACTGCATTCAACGGTATGACTTCCATTGGCACGTTCTGCTCCTTCTCCTTGACTAGCTTGTCCAGCTCGACTTCCATTTCTTTATTTTGAGTGTTCTACTCCATGATCAACTTCAACATCTCCTCTTTCTGGCCTTCAGTCTCGACCATCTCTTTAGCCTGTGGATCTTTAGTAACATAGATTTTCAATTGTTTCCTCGAAGAAGCTATGTCATCATTCTTATTTTTTATCGGCTCTTTTGCTTCTTTGATATTGGCATACCCAATTTTGAGCACCAGTTCTTCCAGGGACTTAATTTTGTTATCCTTTACCAAAGATGACACCTTCTTCAGCTTCACCTAAGTCTGTACATTGTTCAATGAAACCTGTAGCTTTGTTGCGGTCGTGGAGGTATTCTCCAAGGTGGAGAAAATCATTTCTCCAGTCTATCTGTGTAAATCCATCTGATCAGCTGGATGTACGTTTGCAGCATCAAACTCGAATGTTGACCTTTTATAATCAGAAATTGTTTTGGGCTTAGGTACATGTGCCTTCAAGTAGGCCATGTGCATTATCCTCTTTTTTGTATCAAAGATGGATAGTAGTCTATGTTGAGTTGTGGATGTTTGTTTCCAAAATTGATCATATGTATTATTCGTTAGCATCTCATTTTTCTTCTTAATCAAGTTATATTTCTCAAAAAGGTTCAAGTCTGCAGGCTCCTGTGCGGCCCTGGTCGTTAATGTTGTACCACCATGTTTATTCGACGAGGAGGTGGACATCATCGGCTGGCTTCCTAATGAAAATGGAGAATGTTCCCCTTCCATGACTGTAGTAGACTGAGTCTCTTATCCACCAGACTTGTCAGGTGTATGAATGGTCTTGGGCCTTTTTCTATAAACCTGGAAATCATCTGTTGAGACTTCAATGACTGAGGGAGATACATCTTTCCTAGGTCTTTTCTCTGATGGTGCCTGAGGGGTATCATTCTATGCAATACTGACAGAAGGGGGATGTTGTTTGGTATCTATCAGAGTGTTCTCTTCCCACTATGTTTGGTTCATGAAATTATTGATCTCTGGTTTGGGAACATGAGCGTATGGAGAGATTTTATTCCTTAGTCTGGTTTCTGCAATGATACCACAAGGATCGTAATGCCATGGGAAACTTTTCTTGATTTTCATCTCCAGTAACAACTTGTTTGCTTCTTCTCCTGTCGCTCTACTATTCCAGATGAAAGAACCTATTTGACCTTTAATCATGAGCTGTTGTTTTTTTTAAAGGCCATAAAATGAATGTCATTAGAGTTGATCATTTGTCTGATGTATTAGAGGGAAAATATCCTGACAGGCAGGAACTTTGGCAGCTTGTAGGGGGCCAGCTCACACCCATAGACTCTGATCTCTGTGTGGTCCTGGTATAAATACTAATCCCCTGTTTTAGAAGGGTTTGATAGGTGCAGGATCCTCTGAATCTCTTCGTTTATTCTAGGCTCTTCTCGCCCGCTTAACATGCTAACCCCTAAATGGTAAAATTGGTCAACGAAATGCTTAAAACTGAACTCGGACGACTTCCTCCTTACCAACGATGTCCAGGCTGTAACCGGTTGTGGATTTCCCTCTATGTTGAGCTTCTGTAGGAAAAAAGAAAACTTCTTTGACTAGGAAAACAGGAACATGTAGGCCAGTATTGATGAATACCGGAACATTCCTTCGGTGGGAAATTCAAAAAGTTGCTCGTGAATGTTATCGGCCAAAAATTGGTTGAAGTTGAACTGGGTGGTGGATCTCTCTTCGGTGGAGAAAATGGACATGAAACCCACGATGGGTTCGTCCACCCACTCATCTGAATAATACCCGAGCAGACAACACAGAGAGGAAATTATTTGGTTGCCTTTTGCTGAAAACATGGGGGAATGGTAAGGGGGATTTTTCTTGGGGAATTGGGTACTCTGAGGGAGGAACAATTCGAAAATTTGCGCTCTTTTGGGAAACGATAACTTTTGGTACATTTTGGTTAAAATTTCAATGGTGAAAGGGGAAAAGGATTCAGATCTAGGAATTTGCATCATTTGGTCAATGGCTTTGGGTGTAACAGTAAACAGGGTCTCTCCAGATGATGAGACAATAGCTCTGTGACTGGGAAGATAGTGCGCATGGCGCTTGAGGGCAAACTCGGGAAAATGGTGAATTTGGGGAAAAAGATACAGTGAGATATTGGACTCCCAGAGTCCAATCTCGTCACTCTGGTCTAGGAAGGTGTCTCTGAACCATGAGTGTAAATAAGCAAAATGGAATTCTCATTTGGGTTCTGAGATCAGGTAATCTTTGTCAGCCAGAGGGATCCCCTGGAGGTTGACGGGAGCGGGAAGAATGGATTTTCATCAATCTCTAAGTGTTTGGGCCTTAGTGCCATCAATTCGACTGGTACCTGCAAAAATCTAAAAGAGAATGACGCTAACTGTAATGTCCAGAGATTAATGGCGATTGAAGGCAAAAAGGTGAGTAGGACGATGATTTCAGTGGCGTCTGGATCGTGAATGTTGAAAAAATGGTGAAAATAGGATTATCTAGACAAACGAGTATCCGTTGGGGCGCGGGGGAGAAGTCAGCAGGTTTAACGGATATGTTTGCCCTCATTGATTGGCCAACGGATATCTCGGGGACGAGGTGGAGGGTAACAGATAGGTGATGGGTTCTTGAGGATGACATGGAGGATAGGGAGTGGAGGACAAGTGAATGGGATGTGACATGTTACGAGTGATTGGGGGGGAGGTACGCTTGGTAGAATAACAATGCATGAATTATAAGCAGCGGTAGTGGAGTGTGACGTCATGAGGTGGTGGTGGTATGGGGAACTGGTATGGCAGTTTAATCGAAGGGGGGGGTAAGGCGGTAACTGGTTTGGATCAAGGGGGGTCTGAGTTAACACAAACGCACCACATTAGGATGGGACCCGCCGGAGAATACCACCAACTCGGACCCCCCCTCCCTTAAAGGTAGAACGGTCGGGGGGGGTCCGATATTTCCTATCGGTCGTAGATCTAAGCATCATTTGCTCAGCCATTGATCTAGGTGCACTAGTTAATCACAGAGCGCGACTCATATTACCTTGCGAAAAACTTAGGATAGCGTCATTTTGTGGGTTTTTTGCGCTGCTTCTTTTCATTTTGTCACCAAGGGGTTAGGAAACAACATTCTAACATCAAAACAAAGAATCTCAACCAACTTTATGCTTGTTTATTGAAATAAAAACCAACTAACCTATGTCCTGATTTATTTATCTAACACAATTAACCTAGATTAGACTGTTGGGATAAAAATTACTCTACCCTGGGGCTATTTGATCAAGTTTAAACAGTTTGATCAAATTTATTCACTAGCTAACCTAACTAACTTGTCTAAGATTAAATAGTTTAGCCAAGCTTTATTCACTAATCCTATCAGCATAAATTCAAAGACTTGACCATGGTTAGACTATATGGATCAAGACATTCTTATTGCATGGGGTTCATCATTTTTCTTTTCATACCCTCTTTTATTCTTTCTTTCTTTTTCTTTTATTTTTCTTTTCTTTTCTTTTTCTTTTTCTTTTTCTTTTTCTTTTCTTTTTTCTTTTTCTTTTCTTTTCTCTTTTTCTTTTCTTTTCTTTTCTTTTGTAAATTATTTGCAGAATGAAATATTATTTACAAAAAAAAATACAACAAGAGTAAAAAATCTCCAATCACCAGTTGATCCTATGAAACATAGGGTTATAACATAAAGAAAGATTGCATTTTTATTTAGAATTGCATAATTGAATTGAAAATTGAATTTTTAGGAAGCATATCATTTATTGGAAATTGAAGTTAGGATTTTGCATTGTATTCATATTCAATTATTCTAGTTGTTGAGTCATAACATCACTAGTTTCACGACTGCACCTTTTGAGTAAGCAAGGCCATTAAAATTAACGCTATAATTTAAAATTGATTAGTAACGATTTTATTTTCTAGGGTACACAAACTAGCTTAGGATTTAGTGCCTTGGAATAGAATTTTGTGAGTAAACTTCTCCAAGGCTATTAAATCAACATATGTGTCTGGCTAAGGGAGTGGAGAAATCCATTGTATAATCAGTAATATCAAGAGGCTCTGCTTACACCGAAGTTAAGCACAAGGTCGCATGAGGTCGGTTGAAGGGATATCCCCCTGATACCTTATTAGTGTCAGATATATTTTTGGGGATCTATTCGTATATGGGGATCTTGCTAGTGCCTTTACCTCCATGAGAGGTAGTACTTTCAAGGTTTCGGGATTTGCTACCCTGCCCATACGGTGGACCTAACTTACGATTGTTTGCATATGCATCTTCTATATCGTGGTTGATTAGTTGCTTGACTGAGGTGCCACATAGGTTACTTGCAGGGGTTATTTTGCATGTACCCTGAGTAAGATAAGGGTCATACAACACACAACCTTTATGGAGGATTACCTCTCCGGGGGGATCTGATCGACTAGTTGTTAAGCCCACGAGGGCCCTTATAATTGATTCTGATACCTTCGATCTTTAGCAGGGAGTCTCAGGCCCCTCTTGGGCGAGGCATACCTACTTTAGGGAGGGAGGCCCCTTTCAACTACTTTATCTTGTTTGTGTGCAGTTTTGTCGTTTGATTATTTTTGGTGTGCTCTTTGATTACTAGTTGGTCTTAGGATTTTTTTTTATATCTTGAATATTAAGTCACCATGGAGTTAGACTAGCTTCCCCGTCGGTCTTGCCGCTTGTTATAGTTACCACCGAATTTTGAGTATTTTCCTTCTAAAAGGCGTAGATTTATTAAACGTGGTACACACACCTCTACTTATCAAACTTGTGATTCTACAAGGATGAGTACTGAACTGAGTCATCAAGATATTGGGAGCCCCTCAACTCCCATACCTACTATAGTTAATGGCACCCCTTCGACTCCTGCAACCACAATGGTTGTAGTGCCAGAGGCACCTATCATCACGGTTACCCGTCCTATAGTGAATTCTCAACCTATTGCCACAAACCCATTTGGGTCTCTTGGTCACTCACCGGAATATAATGTTCAGTCCATCCCAATGGCCTCTAGTCCTTTTTCCTATGGTATGCCGAATTTTACTTCACAGTTTTCAAACTCCATCCTAGTCGTTGGCCCTAATGCTAGCATTGGAATTGGGGGCACAACTCCTCCTTATACTCCATTCTCATTTGGTGGCTCTCAGATCCCTCAAATGACTCCTACCATGGGAGGAATTCCTTCTTTTAACTCTGGGTCTAATCATGTTGCTTTTGAGTGGAGTAACCAACCTAGTGGACAAGATTTCGCTCAAGTTATGTCCTTTATCCTCACCTCCTTAGTGTTGATTCCGACCAACATGTTTGGCATGACGAATCCACCTTTATCCTCCAGATTCACACCTGGAGGAGGTCAGTTTCACACCTTGGGAAACCCCCAAACCGGAGCCACTCCGATTGGGGGCAGTTTTTATAACCCTCATCAGAACATTCCTAATGGAATGGTGCCCAACCAACCTCTTATGAATAATCATGGAGGAGGATCATACAATCCCGAACACGACCATGGTGCTTACCAGAACCCTGGATGGGTTGTGATTCCCCAAACACAATCTTTCCAGAGAGCTTGGGGCCAGATGTCACAACCCCATCTCCCTTTCCTGTCCACGCTCAACCTGCCAAACTTGTCTAAGTTGATGAACAACCCTGTGTTTCATGATCCTACATGGCCCCCCGTTCCCACCAAGATTCCTTCGGATATTCTAAAATTCAAAGGGAAGAATGGCGAGGATCCTAGTGATCACGTTACCACCTTTCACTTATGGTGCTCTTTGAATTCCCTTAACGATGATTCCATTCGGTTAAGATTATTTCAACGCACCCTCGTAGGGTTTGCCACGAAATGGTATATCGCACTACTAGGGGGTCATACAGGACCTTTAGTCATATGGTTTTAGTCTTCCTTGACCACTTCTAATTGTCGGTTCGTTACAATGCTAGCCTAGAACTTATGTCGACCTTACACCAGGACAAAGCCACTCATATATCAGATCACATCTAGGAGTTGCGTAGACGAAAGAGTTTGTTCAAGACCTGCATACCCCTTGAATTCATGTTAGAATGGTTCCTTAAGTCCTTACATCCTCCTATTTCGAAGGATGTTTCTACATCTAGGGTTACATCTGAGGAAGAAGAAATCTTTGAAGCCAATCAAGTAGATCTTATATATGCTCAGTCTAGGATGTTATACGAGATTCTTCCAGATGCACCAAGGTCAAACTATGACCCTAGACAAAATCTTGGACCTCATGCCAATGGCATTGTAGGCTTTGCCAATGTGAAATCCACAGACTCGGTGACAATCCATTTGAAAGAGTTACCTCTAAACCAGTCTACAACATGGCCAAATTCGTCTGTGTCTTCCAATCCCACTGAGTTGGTGGATGTACATTCTTTGCAATCCTCGATCGACCCAAATGGTAACCAACAACCAAGTGGGAATAAGAAGAAAGGACGTAATAATAATTGTAAGGGTGGGAAGAATAAACCCAAGGACAATGGTAATAATGAGAGGACAAATAAAAATTTTGGTGAGGGCAAGAAATAAAGGCATAAGGTGAAATTTCCTCATAAGCTTTGTACAAACGATCATCTTAGTCATTTATGCCCCAAAATTGCGGAAGCCACGAGGCTCTTATCTCTACCACCCGTCGAGATGACAAACCCTTTACCACATAACCAACACATGGCCTCGAGCTCCTCAAATGCCAAAAATGTGGTCGATGGGAATCAAAACCCACCGACACAAGACGGTGACCATTTGTACATCAATATGGTCAATTCTCAGGTTAATGTAGCCACCCATTTTTGTGATTATAGTTCTCCACAAACTATACCTAGTCTAGAATCTCCTCCTCCTCCGGAGACGCCCTTGCAGATCAAAAAACTAGAGCTATCGCTTCGTATTATGAAAGGAGTAATCAAGCACTCTACCCACAATCCAAATGCTAGATCCGCCCAGAATTACTTTATTGTTGAGGACCTGGGTCAAACCCCTTGTGCGATGTCAGCTCTGGAGGTACTCCAGACATATCCTTAACAGAGGAATGTCTTGTTATCTGCGTTAGGAGCTCTAGACCCCAGTGGCTCGAAAGTTATCAATTTTTACGTCACATATGTGAAGCCTCACTTGCCTTACCATGTGGCATTCTAAATCCACGTGGGTTACTCGAAGTACACCATCAAGCGTGCGGTTGTTGATGAAGGCATTGCAACATGTGTGATGTCCCTGGTCTGTTGGAGAGCTCTTGACTCTCCAACTCTCTCTCAATATTCGACCATGTTGACTGCTTTTGACGGTCGTTCCTTCTTCCCTCACGGTATTCTTCCTGCCTTTCTGGTCTATTAGGTGGGAAGACGGTAGAGGTGGATGTCAAGGTGGTCGATGTGCCCCTCGATTGTAACTTGTTACCAGGACACAATTGGAATTATGCTATGATTGTCGTTGTATCATTCGTCTTCTGCACTCTTTGTTTCCCTCATGATGGGAAGATCATGACGATCGACCAGTGGTCCTTTGCATATGCTAGCCCCAATGAATCTGTTGGACCGTCGAACCCCATGGTCGAAAATTCTTAGCCGACAACTGAGAATATCAGTCTCAGAATGTATTCATCCATTATGGGTACCTTTGACTTCATGGCACCAATTCACCATGTTTACACCATGTCCAGTAGGTCCGTTTCGTCATAGAGGTATGTTCCTTTCCGCACTTCCTATTTTAATGATCCTTGGACCCTACCTTCCTTGATTGCATCTTGTGAAGGTCAGTTGCACACTGGAATGGCCATGCCTCTATCGGTAGTGGAGATAGCATATCAATTTGTTCTTAACTCTTCCGCTGATCCCGATCCTATTACCTCACAGACGGATGAGGATGATCCTATTCTTAAGCCCAGGTGGGCCACTTCATTTTCTTATTCACATGACTGCCTCGATGAGACTTTTCCCTCGGATGAAGCTATCATCAAGGAAATGAATGGTTCTAAGAAACCTTGGGATGATATGCATCATCACTCTTATTTTCTCCCAGAGCTTGCTAGAATCAGATAAGATGACTTTCTATCTACTCTGAGCAAGATAGTCGATCACGCCATAGTTCCACTTGATACGCACAACATTTATGCCGAAGGAAATATGGTGAGTATCAATCCTACTGTCACGATCGATATCTCTCATACCCCTTGTAAGATTGAAAATGTACACATCAGTGTGGATTGTTCACCAGAAGAAATCTCGATCTACATCGAGCTCTTCAAGGAATTATGAGATGTATTTGTTTGGTTATATGAAGAGATGCCAGGAATCAACCCTCGAATTGTCGAACATGAGATTAAAAATTACCCAGATGTTAAGCTTGTTCGACAACGTCTTAGAGATGTCAATCCCCATAAGGCTCCAACTATTAAGGCAGAGGTAGAAAAATTTCTTAATGTTGGCTTTATCTACTCGGTTCCCTTGATTGAATGGGTATCCAATCCCATTCCTGTGAATAAGAAACAAGGAACCATCCGTGTATGCATGGAATTTTGTGACCTAAACAAATCTTGTCCTAAAGACAACTTCTCGACACCTTTCATCGATCAGATTCTCAACGAGTATGCGGGAAGAGAAGTTTTTTATTTCATGGATGGATTTTCAGGTTATAACTAAATTCAAACTAAACTTGACGATCAACATAAGACGGCATTTGTTTGTCCTTGGGGTAATTTTGTATACCGAAAGATGCCTTTCGGCCTTAAAAACAGTGGAGCAACCTTCCAACGTGCTATGATATTCACATTCCACGATATTAATCAAATAGTCAAGGCTTATCTTGACGATGTTGTTTCTCACTCTTGTAAGAGAGTGGATCACCCTAAGCACCTTCGACTAGTTTTTGAAAGATGTCATCATTATAGAATCTGGTTAAACCCTCGTAAATGCATATTTTGCATTAGGTCTGGACGTCTTCTGGGATTTTTAGTCTCTGAGACTGGGATCATGGTAGATTTGTTAAAGGTTGAGGAAATACTTTGATTGTCTCCCCCGTGCACTATTCAACAACTTCAAGGTTTACAAGGGAAATCTAACTTTTTACGTCAGTTTATAGTAAACTATCCCAATATTACTAAGGGTTGCAAGCGTCTTTTGAAGAAGGACACCCCTTTTATCTGAGATGAGCAATCCCATGAATCATTCGACGCTTTGAATAAATCCTTGGTATCGACACCTCTATTGAAGTCTCTTGACTAAGGTAGGGATTACTTGCTTTATGTCGTCCCGTCTGAAGAGATGATTTGTATGTTTTTGGTTCAGGAGGATGATGAGCTCCGCGAACACGTCATCTACTATCTTAGTCGAAACTTAGTCGGTCCTAAGCTCAAATATTCTCACGTTGAAAATCTAGCTTTGGTTGTCGTTCGTGCAATCCAACGATTATGCCATTATATATTGCTTTGCAAAACTACTATGGTTATCGATGTCAATCCATTTCAATATGTCCTTATCGAGCGTATCATAGGGGGAAAATACAATAAATGGATTGTCATTTTACAAGAATTTGATCTCGATTTCACATTTGTGAAATCTAAGAAATCACTAGTCTTTGCAGAGTTAATATCCGACTTCCCACTACTGGACGAGGATATTGTTCATGTTGATTCTTTTGTAGATGAACACATTTTCCTTGTCTCGTCGTCTGACCCTTTGTATGGAGACATTGTTCTCTATATTCAAACTTTGAAGTTCCCTCAACATCTCTCGCAAGATGACTGACGATGTATACAATACCAAGCTAAGAATTACCTTATCGTCAACGACACTCTTTATCATCGAGGAATAGACAATATCCTACGTCGTTGTTTAACTCAAGAAGAAGTCGAGTCAGTTCTAAATGATTGCCACAATGGGGTTTGTGGTGGTCATCTATCCGGGCTTGCGACAACCCAGAAAATTTTGCGAGCTGGTTATTTCTGGCCATCTATATTTAAATATTGTGTTGAAGTAGTTAAGAAGTGTCACCCTTGCCAGGTGTTCACTCAAAAAATTCACTCACACCCAACCCTTCTCCATCCAGTCATTATTGTCGGTCCCTTCACCGAGTGGGGGGTAGAATTTGTAGATCGCAACCCAACTTCAGTTGGGGGGCATCAACACATTATCGTGGTCATAGAATACTTTACTAAGTGGGTCGAGGCCATGCCTAGAGTTAAATTCGATGGGAAAATTGTCGCCTTCTTTGTATTCAATCAAATTATCACCAGGATCAGTATCCCGAGTGAGATTTCCATTGATCATGGTAGTCACTTTCAGAATGAAAAGATGGAAGAGCTAGCATCCAAGCTAGGGTTTAAGAATGATCATTCTTCCCCTTACTACCCCCAGGAAAATGGATAGGTAGAGGTTGTCAACAAGTCTCTCAAGACCATTTTTCAAAAACTTGTCAGCCATAACAAATCTCACTAGCATATTATGCTATATCCCGCACTCTGGGCACACCTAACCTCGGTCAAGACTGCCACTAGATTTTCTTCTTTCGAGTTAGTACACAGTGTGGATTTGATCTTACCTATTGAATGTGAAATCCCTTCTCTTAGATTGGCAGTCGGGTTCCTCCATGACACTTTCGATCTCGAGCCATGCCTCGCACACCTAGAGAGCCTTAACAAGCAACGTCGAGACGCCTCTACGACTATCGAGGCAAATAAAATACGTGTCAATGTCCAATACGATAAGCTTGTATGTCCTCAGTTGTACATTGAGGGTGACTTGGTCCTTTTATATGATCAATCCAAAGAACCGTTGGGGGCAGGAAAGTTCAAACCCATGTGGCATGGTCCCTATATCGTGCGACGTGTCTTAGAAAAAGGAGCCTATGAATTAGAAGATTATGAAGGGAACATGTTGGCTGAGCCAAGGAATGGGCTCTACTTGAAAATATATTACGCTTGAGCCCCAATATTGGGCGTAACTCTTTGTATACTAATGTAATTTAGTGTATATATATTTTCCCTTTATTTTTTGTCTTCAGCTTGCTTATCAAGTTTTCCCTTGGTTGGCAGATGTCAATGGAGTCATCGGTCTAATTAGGATTCACAGACGGAGCCAGTCATCATACATGGAACTTGGCTTCCTCCTCTTGGGTGGTTTACTCACCCGAGGGTGTATTGGTGTCTTGAGTTGGTGTATGCCTAGGGCCATCCACGAATAATGTGGTCGAATATAGCGTCATTATAGAACTTTTGTGCGATGCCATTTCACATGATATTCGCTCTTTGGAGGTTCACCTAGATTCCCAGTTAGTAGTATGTCAGTTGAACGACAGTTATCGTGTGTGTGACCCTACATTACTTTGATGATTCCTTCGGGTACACCTTTTAGAGCGACAATTTGATTTCATTACTTATCATCACATACCTAGGATTTCTAATTATGTATCTAATGCTTATGCTAATTTAGTTTTAGATTGGCATTTGCCACATAACTAAAGTAAATAAAACATTCTCATCAATGTACACATTGTAATATAAGTAAATCCTAAGAACCATGTTTTATATATATTTCAAAATATATGATGTTTATAATACAAAATCCATGACATCTACTCCTGTGGCGCCAAATGTGTGTCATGATAACAAACTACGGCGTTTGTGAGATGTCGAAAGAGTTGCACCCAAGATTTGGGCACGCCAACCACCTGTGGTTGCATGGCCTCCGGTAGATTCTCTACCTGAACCATCAGAATTCTATATGTCAAATGAGACAGGTTGCCCTGCATGTTTTGAAGGACTCTCTCTGCTTCTCCTCCCGCCACCTCATCTCCCCGATGCCTCTGATGATGTCATGGAAGCTCGTCCGTTCGTCGCAGACCTATGTCTGTGTCACACACATGTCTAGTTAGTACTTAAACGTCATCCAAAAATATTTTTGTTTCCCTATACAAAAATACAAAAAAATGAAATATTTAAAAACTTTGACATACATGTGTCCCCGTAGGCGGTCCTTGGTGGTAATGGCATGTCAAGGTCCCCTCTATAGTCGATCCCTGCATAGGGGTAGTCATCCAGAGAAATGACCTGTCGTCTCCACCAGTAAAAGAAATCATCGTTGTAGGGTGTGGGCACCCTACCTCCCCTCGGTCATCTCATCACCTCGATCCACCATGCCATGGCTGGATCGCAAGGTCCTCAAGGAATGATCTCAACTCTAGGTCCAAAACCTTTTACCTGCTCGAAGAAAAAGCTACACAAGATGGATGCAAACCCGAAGTTCCTCTTGTCACCCTGTTTGCATTATGTCAACTGGATCTTCATATTAGCCAGTAGCGAGGTGCACCAATCATACACGGTGGGTCTCAAACACTCTACGGAGTAGAACATAAGCAACCTCGATGTCTGGTGCAACGAAGTCAATCTTGTGATGTGGGTCAAAACGAGGACAACAATCTTGAGGCTTAGATTTTTTATCGCTCGAATGGGGAGTTGACTCCTGGCCTTCTCAATTCCTGTTATACAATGAGAGTCTATGTACTCTTCTATCTTCATACTGCTCCCAGCTCCTCGGGCTTTGAGGTTCACCACCTTACCCTGACACGACAACCCCGTCAAGAAATATATATCCTCGACTTCAATCCTTAATGGTTACCCATCAAGGTTGACGCTCTCACTGTCTCAATCCCAGTAATCCATGAGTAACTATAGCAACCTCACTTGGGCCCTCATCCCTTTGAGTGCCCAAAACTTGTACAACCTGCATATTTTCAAGGCCATTTTGGCCCTTGGATCTCTTTCCACAGTAGCATCTACCTCCTCATGTTCCATTTCCCTCCATTCTAGCACCATCCTGCCAGAGAAACATCACTTTTTGAGTTCGCAACCATCAAAAACTTTGTTTACGGACATATACGCGGGTTGCAGCATTCACAATCGTGTATATGGTTGAGTATACGCTGGTTGTATTTTACACAACAGCGTATAACCACGCATATATGCGACCCAATGAATGGTAGCCCGCATACACCTAAATCTCTAATTTGCACCTTAAATAACTTAAAATTTGAAACCTAAATACAAAATGCAATTCATTAGAAAGGAAGAGGAGGATAAGAGGAATTACTCAGTCCAAACAGTCGCTGATTTTGTCACTCAGTGCCCCCACAATCACCAGTTGAAGATTGGAGGCAATTTGGTCCAAAATTCACTATTTGGGTAAAAAAGTCAAATGACATAGTAAAATTTGGTTTTTGTTACTATTTATAGTAGTTTTTACCCACTTTACATAGTTTTGGATCGTATTTTCGCCTAATGGACTAATACAACAGTGGATTGAGTTGGTTTTTGTAGTTTTCGCCAAGGATTCTTGCAGTTTTTAGCGTTATGTTGACCGTTTGTAACTACGGACAGATATTTTCACTACCCATCATAGAGGATAGGTATCCATTCCATCATGCACACTTGCATTGTCCTATAACTATCACTCATATGCCTTAGGTACGAACCCATTTTTTAGCGATGCAGAACCCTCCATCTACTACAAGACGTGTGGTTATCAAATGGTAGAGACTTACCAAACATGGGTACCCTAGTTAGATCCTCTGCTCCATTTGGTGCCCATGTAGAGATTTTTTCCGTAGGATCGAGAGTCCCTTATAGCTAATACATGAATTTATGTTGAGCCTCATTTCTCACTCATAAACATGATAACCTGTACCTAGAGGAATCCCAGACGAGTCTGATTTAAGCTCTTTTCTGACTCATTTTCAAAAAGCGAAAAAATTGCCGAGTGAACTTGTCTCTTTCACACTCGTAAATTGGATTTGAAAGGACGTCTATTTGGTACAAGTTTATCCCTTTTTCACACCAAGTAGACTAAGATTATGAAAAAGGATATTTTGTGGTGTTAAGTTGTGATTGCATCTCATGCCCTTGCTTGCAGTATTGATCCTATGGTCGGTTCTCTCTTTGCGTTATAAATTGTTTGCCTCGACAATTTTTCATCCTCAACCAAGCAGAGCCTCATTTATATCCTTTGCAACTTGACACCCTATACCCAAGAGGGAACATTCCCCTGAGTGTCCATCTCCCGCATGCACCTCCTTGCATTGAGCATAGGTATGTTCCACTGCTGGAACTAGTTTTTCTTACTTGCGACACTCCTTTCCTCCTCTGTATCATAGCATTCATTTGACTATGGAAAAACAAAACAATATGGGCGGGAAGTGAGTATTACCTTATATTACCAATAGTTGTGCCTTTGAACAGAGCACAAAGTTATTGAGTCCACTTGTCATCATAATTTTGGGTTTAGCATGGCCTTAGGAAGCTGAGCTCGTTACAGAGAGTTTACTCTCCCAACTGGTTACTCTTCTAGTCCCTATGGAGAGTTTGATTGATGCCTCATGCATCTCATGGTGTCATCATTGAGTCTATGTTGCCAGAGTCTTCCATATGTCTCACACTCTCGTTCAAAGGATGTCTATCAACCTACGTTGGTCATTCCTCAGAACTCTTGACTTTTCATGTCGGCCATACCCTCAGCTTGTCTTGAAATCACATGAAGTTGTAGTCCTATTAGACACCTTGGTCCTACTTTCCTCATTGGTAGGTAACCTTGAACCCAGTAGTCGACATTTCATCATTAGTTGTTGACTGGTTGGTTTCCCTTGTGTTTGACGACAAGACATCTATTCACACATTGAGATTTGTGCAGTGACCTGGATTCCATTAGCCTTATTGGTGGTTTCCTCACCTTTGTCGAAATTTTTCCTCATTGGCTTCTATTCAGAGGGTCTTTTTTGTGTACTGCTTTCACTTGGCACACATGAAAGAGGCACAGGGTCGTTGGTTCGTGAACATGTTCTTCATCTGATTTCCTCCAAATCATCAAGCTCCTGCTTTGTACCTCATGTTGAATGATGAGAGATGCCTTAATGCTCGCCTTTCAATAGGTCTCCTTCCATCGAATTCAACTCATCTATTCTGGAAATGAGACCTAGAGTCCTATGAGTACCTAGAGGCCTGCAGTGATTAGTGATAGTTGGGAATACATTAATGTCTCCGGATCGATGGATTCTTCAAGTGTTCGACCCCGACTCCTTTATTCACACTTGTAAGAATGTACTCGGTGCCTTGATACCTACTTTCATCATCGATAGGTTGTCTCACGTTTGTTAATGGTATACATCAATGACCGGTAATCAAACAAAGTCTCATTGTGTTCAACCTCAACTCCTTTATTCACATGATGTAGACTTGCACCTTTGGCAGATTGTGTAGAAGATGTGAAGACATCATTGTGTAGCTGTAACTTCCTTGAGTTGTTGCTACCTTTTCATTGGACCAGTACCTATATGACTTCAATGATCATGGGAGATCAGATTGTACTCCATTGTATATAGATATCTTCATATTAATTTTGAGATTGGTTTTACTGGGCCTTGTTCATGACTATGACAACCTTCGACATGTAACTGCATCTGTATTTGCCTATTCATAGTCATGGATAGTTGTTTGGTATATTTTCACATGGATATGCAGTGTAATTCAAATTAGAAACCATGTATGCAAAGTCAATACAGATTATAATGAGCAACTAGTTATACCAGGTGGGTCCCCATTACTCCACTTCTGGGTTTTTATAATGTATTTCGGCCATCGGAGATACTCCTTTAACCTCACACATTAGGGGGCATCTTTTATAGAAAGATTTTCCTCACCCCATGCAATCTTGCACATAAGGCCTTTTTCTATTTCCCTATGTAGACTTGAAGTGTTTTTTTTAGAAATTCCAGAGCTAAAAATATAATTTTTCCAAATATATGCACCTTGCCTACTATACAACATGTGTATAGGCAGGTTGCACCACTACAACCTATGTACATCAGAAAATGTGCCCAAAATTGAAAAATGGTGTCAGGTTTTCACGTCACGTCACAAGATCAATGATCCTTGGCCTTCCATATACTGAAAACATTTCAGCTCGGCCCTTCAGTTCCACTTGAAGGCTATAAATGGGCCAAATCCGAGCTATGGAAAAGAGGAGAAATAATTCAACTTTGAGAGAAAAGTTACTCTGGAGGAATTATTCACTTCACATTGAGTCTGCATCCCTTTATCCTTTAATTCTGAACACATTGTTCAATCCCCAAGCTCTTCCCTTACTGATTGAGAAATTCATTGTCTCTCTTACATGAGCTTTCCTTTGGAGGAGGATTGAAGTGGTGGAGGCCCAGCTGGAAGGAACTTAGTTTCTCGGTTCTGAACCATACCGACACAAAAGTATATAACTTATTCACTTCTGCTGATTATATCTTAATAGAAATACTCTTTTCTCGTCCAATTGATATCTTGCAAATAGTTGAATTATTATTCCATGGGTGTATTTGTTATGAATGTTGATGGATTATGTTATTGAATGTGCTAACATTATATATTATCACCATATGCTTGTGTTGCTTGGTTGTTGAGGACTAGTTGTAGGTGTATTTCTTTGGGTCAAGTGCTCAATGATGAACTTCATCGAACATTTGGATGAGGTAGGCCTTTTATCTTGTCTTGTTAGCATATTTGTTTATATAACATACTTGAGATTAGAGTTGATTTCTGTAGTCGTTTTCATCTGTTGTGGTTTACCTCTAGCCATACAGAGATTTTCCTCGTAACAATCTGATCTTCCTCCATCATGATTGGGTCCAAGGCTTCCTCCTTCTTTCCTTTATCCATTTCTTCCTCCATTTCTTCAACTCTTGTCAGTGCTTCCCCCCTTCCCCCATGTACGCAAGGAAGTTTAGTTGTCTGATGACATAGTCATTACACATTTGTTATACAATAAGATATTTATGGAAGTATACAACGATCTAATATACCTTCCTCGTGATCCTCTTAGGAACTCTTGCTCTGCTACGTTGTAAGACTTCATAGGGTCTACTCCAAATTCAGTGATAAATCCTGCAACGATACTGTCTAACCAGAAATCTACTGCGCCCATGAATTTGTTATCAACTTGTTGAAGCTGTGTGATCTCCATAGGATTCCACTCTAGCTATCTGATCTGATTTATTGCGTGGTTGTCTTTAAACCTCAATATCCACTCCTGCAACACATGTGGGAAATCACAGAAAAATACTTCATGCAAGTCACTAAATACGTACTTGTCCAGATATTTGCGCAGTGTTATTTTAGGGTTTATGTTGTCTTTTTGCGCAAACTCCAGCTCCTTTATCTTCAACTATTTTTCAATCTATGCCTTCGTTGGATTCCACAGTCTGAACATTCCTTTCTATAGTTTCATTTTCTGTGTTATTCTTTCATGGATCCTACTCACTCAATCCCATGCAGTTTTAGCCAACAACGGAACCATTTGTTGGTTACTACCCTCTTTTCCTACTTCTTAGGATGACCCGGGTTTAGATCTGAGCAAGCTTCCAACAAAGCCCTCTAAAACTATCGGCCCTCCTGGTAAGCCAGAAGGCAACACAACACACATAGTGTACTGCACAGTCTCACCCGAGATAGTTCTATGGGTGACTGCAATGCTCAAGTGCTTGCAGTCTAGGAATGAGTGGGGATATGGGATTGTACATTGTTATCTTCATTCATTTGGTATTTCATCCATCTATATTAAATACTCTACCGTTCTTTATTCTTGCATGTAAATAAACAAATCTAACTACTTCATTAAGACATTCATCGAAGAGGTAATTATTGACAGAAAAGACATAGACAATAAGCACTTCACATAACACATGATCTACCGTTTTTCACCCCCTCCTGGGCTACGTCCACAAATATTTGGCATCTTAGGCTCTTTTATTATGGTTCGGTAATATATGGCATCACACACACTACAACTTTGTTTATATGATCACAAAATAGATTCTACGACCTTTATGAAGATGACTAGATCGCACCAGGCTCCTCAACCTATGATCTAACCCTCAAGGTCTAGTTACTTTTCTCTCCCACAACTCAACAACTTACAAAAATGTATTGGATCTTACAATATTTTTCCTTGCTACGTAAAATAGTCTTCTCTAACATGCTTTGCCCCGACCTAGACCTCCTAGGTACTTATTTATACTTAGTCTTGACTTCTCATCCATTACAATGTCTTACAAAAACCCTAACCCTAATGTGGTTAGGTTTTCCTGCATGCATGCCTTGCATGCTTTCGTCGCACATGCTTCTTTACAATGAAATGAATTGCATTCTCATCAGTTTCAATCAAAGCCTCCAGTTTTATTTATATTCGCGTAGAGGCAAAGGAAAATGGATTATAGAGCAGGCATGACAGAGAGGAAGCAGGTGGGTAGGATATTTGAAAGGAAAGACCCATATTCTCTATCATATTACTCGTGATTTTTCTACTCCCAAAGCTAATATATAGCTAAAGCGTTTCTTTGACATTGTTCAACAAATCACCCTATTCATATTCACTATCTTTGCATGCTTCCACGAAAAAAGTAAACTCCTATGTGCCCAAAGTAGTTGGTCGGTTAGTACTCCATCTCGATCGACTCCCATCATGGTCTTGGTCTTTGTTGGAGCTCAAAGCATCGATGTCATTATCGGGTTATTCCCCACCAACCTTATTTGTCATTTATCATTCCCAATATCATTTCTATTGGCAGGGATGTTAAAGCACTGCAATGGGGGAAATAGCTTTATTTGCGGCTTTAGTGTTGATAAATGGAAAGAGATGGGGGCACCCCTGTACTTGAATAATAATGAGAATAAATGGAAGAGAAGCGAAAAGTTGAGACCCCCCTACTAGTAATGAAAGGGTAACCCTTCACATATATGATATAACGTATATGATAGTGGGCAGTTCCTCATCATGCATGGTGATAATGCCCACATCACCTACCTTTAGTAAGATCTGAATAGGCACACACTTTCAGATGTCACAAATGAATTCCTCTCTATATAGTCAAATGGATCACTACAGATCTGACAAGTGCATCCATCTAGATCAGCTAGGGAGTGGCAATGGTCGAGAACATAAATTAAATTATTCTAGATAAAGGTGATGAACCAGAGATTTCGAGATTGAACCTAATGGCTTCACCTATACATATGACATTGAACCTAATAGCTTCCTTCACCGATACAACTATATAACAATGATCAACCATATTACCCATCCATGATCCGGGCATTGGTTCTGCTTCATTCTATATTATTATTCCCTCCAGCTTGCTGCTAGAGGGAGAGCTGTTATCGATTGGTTGAGAGATCAACTGGTTTAGAGCCTGCTGATGTAGTGAATTGGGGGGAGAAAAATCGAACCATGGGAAGGAAGCAATTTAAAGGGCTATAACCTTCATTATATTCAAGAGTTGATCCTGCAATTAATAATATACATGCTCAGATAGAGTCAATTCCCCTTCCGGGTTCGATGTAATCTACTTTGCAAAAGAGTAATGGCCTAGATCTTGACCTATATGTGCCCGGACTATACATAGGCTTTATGGTCATCAATCGATAAGTAAGTGACTTCATGGCCTTAGAAGAAATAGATAGATGAAACAGAGGAAATCAAGAAATAAATAATGGGCTTGGGCCTCGATTCAGTTGATAACCAGCCGTAGACTTCAAGAATAGATATCAGGTTGATAATTAGCCCTAGAGATAAGGAAACTTGAGGATTACAAGCCCTTAGGGTTATCTCACACTCAGGGGTTGATAACTAATCATAGATACCATTACGTATATAATATTGGCACCAACCATAGGGAAGGGATGCCAACCTTTCGAATGCTTCAAATGTGGTTATTCCAGTAAGTCATTCTTTATATATGTAATTGTGCAGTATCACATCAAATGGGTTTTCACAGTAGGTGAAAACGTTCCTTCCAGTTGTACTTTTCTTCATTCTAGGTTTTTCCTCCAAAAATAACATCTCCTCAAAAATAGGCATGTGCCCAACAAAGCTGAATACCAAGTGACGTTGAAGTCCAACCAATATCTTATGTTGTAGGTGATGCCCTCTCTCTCAAAATGTGCACTTCCTTGCTGGAATGGTCTAATGAAAGTACGACCTCCTCTCTGATGGCCTCAAACCTCTGCAAAACTCTGTGAGAAGGTATATCTGGTGATGGCAAGAAGATATGAGAAATCTTTGAGTAGTATCTCAAATGGAAGTCCCTCAAACCACAATGTCTCTAAGAACAGATGCGCCCTCCTAGCTTAAGCAAGCCAATAATTTGGCCTCCAAGAATATGGATACCAAACCCCTGAAACCAACTTCCAAAAAGTAGATCAGGGTTTCGGAAACCCCTATGTCAAAGCTCCAGTCTATTGGGAAAGTTATTCCCCTCTAGAACACAAGATCTCTAAAAGACAGTGCACCCTCCTCAAGTGGAAACTCGTCCTCCTGAATAGTAGAATGAATGGGCTGAAGAAACCACTCAATCATTGAAGAAAAAAGGTGCCCTGGTGATAGATAACACCTCTAAAGTGATATCTCTCTCAGATCTAGTGTCTACAACTCTCCACGAACTCCTCTGTCAAGAACAATGTGCCCTAGCTCTGCAGAACCCTCCAAAATTATGCCTTGCTTCCTCAACTTCTCTTGTAACTAAATAATAACTGATGTAGAATGGTGAGGGAGGAATATTTCACCTCCTTGGCCAATCTTGGATCAGGAAAGTTGGGATCTTTCACCATTGAGATGATATCTAGAGTTTGTTCAATCAAAACCCTCAAAACCCCCAAGTGCATGGGCTCTCTAGCAAGAAGCCAAACATCAAAATGATAAACAACATAATGAGACAATAGAGGCCCCTATCTCTCTTTTATACCATTGTTCACCTTTTCTCTCCAAGTGACTTTTACTTTATTTTATTATTCCTTAATTAAATCACTTTAATTAATTAATTAACCATTTTACCTCTAAAAAGTGATTTATCCCTCCTTATGGCTTCTTCGGCCACTGAAAGTCACTTCTCATCATCTTATCCTATAGTGATATTCCTCCCAATTCCGATTAGCTATTACACTAAGAGGTTCCTCCAAGTATTATGTCCAATACGACCTTCTTAGTGAATTTAATTAAGTTATAACCTAAAATAACTCAAATTTACGAAAATCGTCGGAATGCAACAGAACCAAGGCCAAGATGTGTGGAATGGATCCTGATGATGAAATATGATGAACGATGCAAGTCGGGCCCAATAAAACGCCTCGATATCTCATGAACTCACTGTCACACCCATCTAGCTACTCTGGTCAGCATAACACTCTGTAATATAATAATGTCCAAAATTGGGGACATTACAGTCCTCCCTGCTAGAATATTGCTTGTCCTTAAGTAATAACTAAATCAATCTACATATGATACCAGGGTCCCATATCCACCTGTGTGACACAAAGAATACTCCCTTCAAGATGTGGCCCCTCCAAGTGCTCACCACTCATGACACCCAAATGCTCCTTATGAGTAGAATGATCCATGGCCGTAGAACCTCAGTCAACTCCCCAAGAAACCACTCTACTCTAAACTAAAATCCATCAAACACTGAACTACCAAGCACCCCAATCCCTGGATCCCATATCAAGATGTGAATTTCAATGCCCTGCGAAGTGTAGTCTTATAACATATCAACATCGTGAGTCTCCTGCAAATGATACACGACCTCAACCCAAAATGAGTTCGTCCTCCAAGACCATACCCAACCCAACACGACATCCACCCACTGAACATGTTGTTGCCATAGAGAGGTACTACAAAATCTCCACAAGTCACCAAGAAGTGGCGTGATTCCCCTGATACTGAAGCTCAATGGAAAATCAAAGTGACTTTCCCCTACAAATATCCACTCACCTCTATCAGTCAATGAAATGCCCAACCCTATAATCCTGGGGTCCCATGCTAGTCTTTGATAGGGACCATCTCGCTGACATTGCACTACTCTGATCATGACAGTCTACTCAAAGTATACATACTGGATACCCCACTCCTGGATCCTCATGTTGAACCTATGATGATGGGGCCTGCTGTCAAAAATCTGAATTTGTAAAGGTATCCCTGTGGAACTAGAATTTTCCCATCCATCACCCAACTCAATCATGAGTATCAATAGGAAGAACCTATCCTGCCTCATAGAAAAAATATCAGCAAGCCCTCGCAAGGTAACCCAAGAGTGGAGTTTGTTACTCGTTGGCACCACTCGGACCCTCATAAGATGAAGAAAACCTCTGACCAAATGGACTCCTGGATCCTAGGGAAAATTTGGAAGTTCATCACTTCCAATCCCCACCAACTGTTGATGATCCATACTGATAACTGTCAGAATCCCTCCATTCTCATCCCAATGAGAATCTGAATCTGTATCAACCTCTAAGATATCCTCTGTCCCATGGCCTAAGATGCTCACCATCACACCCAACACCTCAATTGTTTGTCTTTGATGATCCACCCCTATGCTACTATGTGTAATAAAGACACTCATGTTAGGTGGTATCGACCTACCAACTCTCCATGTCCCCCGCCCCTGTCTATCACTCCCTGCACTACTATCAATGATGCAAGTATCGGGAAAAGCTAATAGACATATATGCAAACAATTGTAGGACTGGAAGGTGTCACATGCTTTGGTCAATCCCAAGGATTCAACCAACAAGTCGTCCACAGTCACCCATGGTAAATACTTGCATGTAATCATCACTGAATCCCAACCATCAGGTACAACTGGAAGTAACTCGACAAAATGTTGTTCAAACACTCTCCAACCATCATCACCCCTATAGTTGTTGCTACTGTGAAGGTGATCTCCTAGAACTATGTGTTGTTGCAAGGGAGAGGAATCTCCATGATCCATTAAGTGTGTCTCCTCCTTGCAATCCAATGTGTCCCTCTGAATCCCACTATACACCTCTGCATGCTCCTGTGAACTATCTCTCATCATCATATGTCCAAGGTGTATTATCAGATCAACCTATGCATGGATAACAACCAATCTTGGAACACAAATGAAAGCATCCTTGTAACTGCCCCTGGCTCTGGAATCCCCATGTGTATGTGTATGACCAATTGTCTCAGAACTACCCATGGATGGTGGCCCCAGTGCCACCCAGACATCCTCCAGCAATGTCACTGATGGGTATATTTGACTCTCCACCGAGATAGATATAGTGTATCTCTGACTAGTCTCCTCAAGGAGCTCCTCTAATATGGACTCTGATTCTTGAAGGGTTATTTGTGTGCCTTCCAAGAATCCGCGTGTGCTCACCAACTCATGAGTGAGTTGGTCCACCTCCAACTCCTTCTCCTCAAGGGCCCTGTGATACATCTCGCCAACCTCCAATAGGTAATCTATGTCCACCAAAAACTATTGGTAGTCGACCCTCATCATAATCACTCTCTCCCTAAGAGTATGAAAGTCATCCATGGTAGATCCCCAATATGAACTATCATGTGCCATCGATGTCCTCCAACAATAATATGCCACCAATGCATATGTGTCATCAATGTGTTTAGTGGCTGCCATGATCATGTCCTCACTGACTCTCAACTGACCTGCTAAGTGTCGTGACTCCTAATCACAATCCTATTGAGGTGTTACCTCATGCCTCCCACTGCTAATGTCAACAATGGAATCCCCAACAACACACTCCTCAAAAGATAAGGCACTAAACTACCCCCTATCCACTATGCTACTGAGTCCTCTTATATGCCACTACACTCCATCACCAACTGCTACCCCCATTTGAATCTCATTATATCCTGTATGGGCATCTATATCCTCCCGTGTTCTCATTCTGCTAATGTCATATGCACTTGGATCCCATACAAATGTGTCTAGACATGAGATGTGGTCATCTCACCCAATAAGGAGTGCATCCTCATCATTGTAGACCGATCCTGGAAGTGAGTATCCCATCAAACTATCAGCCTCCACAACCTGATCTAACAATGGAATCTCCAAAAGAGGTGACTCACTCTCCTCATACTGATAGGTATGTGTAAGGTCAATTGTATCCAAGTCATTTCTTTCCTCCTGGGTCTGTAGATCCATATGTCCTTGGTGTAAAATCCTCACACAATGCTCCTCCACCATATAAAAAATGCCACCGATATCCTCATGTGTCGTGGATATCATAGGTGTCTGAGACGATGGAAAATATGTCACTGTCATCATAGAAAGCTCATCATCCTCCATGCATGACTTCCTGGAAGTCATGTCTACATCCAAGGGTAGGTCATCCATCCTCCTAATCTCATCATGTTTAAGTGATAACACATATGAATCCTCATAGGTGTCACCACTGTGCTGAAGTGTTGAATCCTCAACACCGCCTGATGTGGAAGATGAAGAACACACGCTATCACCTTGTCCATCTAATTGTCCCTCAGTTGCGCAAGAGTCACTAACCTCATCGAATTTCTCTAAATAGGCATCTATGTTTGCATCCTCATGCATCTCCTCATCCTCACTGTCATAGTGCACCTCAACAATGTGCACCTTCCCTTTACCCCTACATCTGTGATCTTGCTCGCCAGACACTTTGAAACTATAGCAAAGTTCCCTGCTCCTAATGGGTGTAGGCTCAAGTTGTGCTCCTGTCAATCCACTAATTTGTGAGGATGTATCATCTTTCCATTGTCTACCTCGTGCTCTCTTATTGTGTCTTTCTGATAACCACTCATATAAGGCTTGCTTCAATTCTACCTGAAGATTTTCTTGTTTGTCCATTTCTTAGTCTACTATACAACGTGCTACTTGCTCATTATTCAATCATAAATGTTCTCCTTAATATCATCAATATATATCACAGGTCGGTGAAGGAAATTTGCTCTGATACCACTGTAATGTTCCCAACCAAATTTGCTTGGAACATGTTGAGTTTTATTGTTTTCTGGTTGTGGTGTTTCGTCAAACACTTTGCAGAATTGTCTTCTTGAGTTGCACTAGGGTTTAATATTATGGTTTGATTGTGTGTTTGCAACAAGTAAATGATGTAGATATAACAATGGCATATACTCAACAAGATGCAAGATCAATAACACAAGAAATAACCACAAATACCTCAGATCTGATTTATTATTCATATATAGCTCACCTCATACAAAATGGAGCAGATATGGAATACAAATAATAGAGTAGAGTGTATGACTGATTATGCCTCCAATATACAATATATGGATGAATATCTAGGCTTCCAAAAGCCTCTCCAAGCTAAATACCAAGTGACACTGAAGTCCAACCAATATCTTATGTTGTAGGTGATGCCCTCTCTCTCACAATGCACACTTCCTGGATGGAATGGTCCAAGGAAAGTACAACCTCCTCTTTGATGGCCTCAAACCTCTGCAAAACTCTGTGAGAAGGTAGATATGGTGATGAAAAGAAAATATGAGCAATCTTTGAGCAATAACTCAATTGGAACTCCCCCAAACCACAATGTCTCTAAGAACATATGCGCCCTCCTAGCTGAAGCAAGCCAATAATTCAGTCTCCAATAATATGGCTACCAAATGCCTGAAACCAACTGCCAAAAGGTATATCGGGGTTTAGGAAATCACTATGCCAGAGCTCTGATCTATTGGGAAAGGTATTCCCCTCTAGAACATAAGATCTCTAAGGGACAATGCGCCCTCCTCAAGTGGAAACTTGTCCTCCTGAATAGTAGAATGAATGGGCTGAAGAAACCACTCAATAACTGAAACAAAATGGTGCCCTGGTGATAGATAACACCTCTGAAGTGAGATCTCTCTTAGATCCGGTGTCTACGACACTCCATGAAATCCTCTGTCAAGAACAGTGTGCCCTAGCTCTACAGAACCCTCCAAAATTGTGCCCTGCTTCCTCAACTGCTCATGTAACTGAATAGTAACTGGTGTAGAATGGTGAGGGAGGAATATTTCACCTCCTTGGCCAAGCTTGGATCAGGAAAGGTGGGATCTTTCACCATCGAGCTGGTCTCTAGGGTTTGTTCAGTCAAAACCCTCAAAACCCCCAAGTGCATGGGCTCTCTAGCAAGAAGCCAAACATCAAAATGATAAACAACATAATGAGAGAATGGAGGCCACTATCTCTCTTTTATACCCATGTTCACCTTTTCTCTCCAAGTGACTTTTACTTTATTTTATTATTCCTTAATTAAATCACTTTAATTAATTAATTAACCATTTTACCTCTAAAAAGTGATTTATCCCTCCTTATGGCTTCTTCGGCCACTGAAAGTCACTTCTCATCATCTTATCTTGTAGTGATMTTCCTCTCGATTCCGATGAACTATTACACTAAGAGGTTCCTCCAAGTATTGTGTCCAATACGACCTTCTTAGTGAATTTAATTAAGTTATAACCCAAAATAACTCAAATTTATGGAAATCGTCGAAATACAACGAAACCAAGGCCAAGTTGTTCAAAATGGATCCTGATGATGAAATATGATGAACGATGCAATTCATACCCAATAAAACCCCTCAATATCTCTTGAACTTGCTATCACACCCATCTGGCTACTCTGGTCAGCATAACACTCTGTAATATAATAATGTCCAAAATTGGGGACATTACAAACACTTAGTCATATTAAGCATACATCCATGAACATGAGAAGCCAAGAGAACAACAATGAAACAAACAAAGACATACACAAATATAGTGCAGGTGACACAAACCATACTTAACACCCGACCACGTCTTTGTTATTGTGAAACTATTACAATATGAGCACTATCGACTCGGGTTACAACTTGGGCAGAGTTGAACGATTCACCTCACCTCACCAAGACACTCATACATATATTCATCACCAAGACTCTTTGTCGCAACCGTCTCCGCAACCTCCTATAGTGCACCTCAAATGTGCCCTCGACTACATACTTGTTTACTCTTTATTTCCACAGACTTCACAGATTTTGGTTTTGCCTCACACATGCCTCCAATAGACCAATGTTTCCAGACTTCCCTAAAATTGGCCCAAAAGGAGGTTTGCCCAATTCTGTCCACCGAATCCACCTCAAGGAAGCACAAATCCTCCCATTTGGAGCAGTTCGACTCTTTGAGGGATCTCACCCCTCTTCATATAAGCCTGCCTCAGAACTGCATATCTCTTCTTGCTCTCCTTGTCTTCAAAATCCGTGTTCCTTGATTGTGCGCCCTTGTTCTCTTATAGGGACTCCAAAGGTCACTATCATGAACTATCGCATCCTTTGGGGGTGTCGTGCCCCTTTGCAGACCTGGTCGCCCGAACGAATCATTGTGCCCCTTCACAATGTTGGGTTGACTCCTCATCCGTATAACCGACTCGTCGTCTTGGGTTGTGCATACCCCTTAGGTGAGTTGAGTCGACTCTCCTAAGTGTGCTCCCTTGCCTTGGCCGATTTTTTTCATTTGGTGGAGCGCCCAAGTGTTTCCCTCAACCCTTCATCAAACTGTTTGTCATTTGAATTATGTCACAAAGCATCTCGGGTGGAGTTTCCCTTTGGTGCGTTGCATGCCCAAAGAACCCCAACTCTCCCCATATATGAAGACTTCATTTCTTCAAATGCATTGAGCATCTTTCTTTCCTGATTTCCTTCGTTTCAGTTTGTGGTGGAAGTGCATGCACCTAGGCTTGACGCCCCAGGCCTTACAAGTGGGATAATGGATTTGGTTTTAGGTTTGAAGTCTAGGGATTTTCTATGGTTTCATGCCCATGGTTCCTTGTTATGTTCCATCGTAGTCTAAATTGGGGCTCTGAATTGGATTTTGGTTTTCTTTTATGGGTATTTGGATGCCTTCATGGGACCCTAGTTTGTGAATTCTTTGTGGAGTTTCATTCATGAAAATGTTCTTCATTACAAAATCTTTTACAATCATGTATATGGATATAAATACTCCATGATCATATAAACAAATTCTTTTGAAGAATACAAGAAGAACACTCAAAACTCAACTTTGTGCCCAATTCAAAGATTCAAGCATAAAGTTATGAGAAATGGTTTAGAAGAAGAGGAGTGGAGAAGATGAAGATCTATTTTCATTGATCATAAGCTTGGTTGTATATTCATGGCTATACCTTCTTCTTCGTCTGATATTTTTCCCTTCCCCTCTAATAATTATGATTATGGAACCCTTGATGAAACACTTCTTCCCTTTTAAAAATTGTATCCTCTAACTACTTGACTAGTTAGGGTTTTTCCTTTCTTGAATTTCCCGTACACTTTCCTTCTTGAAACATATTATTTAATTAATGTCTCATTTAAGTGATTTTAATGAATTCACATCATTAACATCCACATCTTAATGGGTCCCTTTCCTTTTTTAATAATTTTTTTTAAATAAACTTTATTTTCAAAAATTAATTAATTGCCCTTTTAAAGAGGGGGACTGTGTTTTAATGTTATCGAAGTGATAATCAACTTTTCAGCCATGGAAATCACTTAATATGTGAACTTCATCATCTTATCTTTCCAACTATATAAAGTTTGTCCAAATCCGTCACCCGAATCTCAAGATATGATCTCGTGAAATTGATTTGTCACGCAGATCCATTAAAAATGAAGCTCACTGATATTTCAATTTATGATAAAAAAAAATTGCTAACTTTCA
>ML780916.1:5296-24667 GCA_009831015.1 Picea engelmannii
CAGTTTTTTGCGGGACAAAGATCAGATTTGTTGGCTGTTTTTGGACAGCAAGTTTTCAGTCCAAAACAGCGAGGAAAATCAGATTTGAAAGTGCCTTGGTTTTCGTGCCCATTGGGAAAATCTACACTTGGTTGGCAGCCTCATTCTTCACACTTGAGACTAGCATGTTTGAGGCTGATTTCAATTGTTTACAGTTGTTCAGTTTTTGCTTGGGTAGAGTGTATCAATTTTAGCATCATGTCAGCATTGGCGGTGGCAAGTTTGAGGGTAGAGGATAGACTTACAGGCACAAGTAATTGGTCGCCTTGGAAGGCAATAATAGTGATGATTCTGAACGAGGGAGAGTTATGGGAGATCGTGGAGAATCCCGTAGTACCTCCTACAAATGTGGTTCTCTTTGTTGTGTTTCAGAGACAGAACAAGAGAGCTAAGAGAACAATCCTTGACGTGGTGAAAGACAATGTGATTCCTCACATTTCTGGCAAAGACTATGCATATCAGATGTGGCAGTCTCTTTGTAGTCTTTATCAGAGTCCTAACCAAAACCACAAGATGGTGCTTCAGGAGAAACTGAGGGGCACCAAGATAGGGAACAGGGAAACAGTTACTTCATACCTCTCGAGATTCACTCAAATTCGAGATGAATTGGGTGCAGTTGGCGATATAGTAGATTCCTCGGAGTTGGTACGGACTGCCTTGAATGGCTTTACCAAATCATGGAAGAGTTTTGTCCATGGTATTGTGGCCCATGAGCATATGCCCAGTTGGGAGAGGCTCTAGGACGATTTCATTCAGGGGGAGACCAGGCGTGGTTTTGGATCTACTAGTCAACAACAGGGTGTTGAGGATGGGGAAGACGTTGATCTTTCCTTTGTGGCTAAAGGCAAGATGAAGACCAAGCAAGGGCCCAAGGTTGGGGCAAAGGAGCAACAATCGAGAGGACAGGGTGAGCAACAGAAGAAGGACATGAGCAAAGTGAGATGTTTTTCTTGTGGCGAGATGGGGCACTATGTTGGACAATGTCCCAAGTAGAAGAAGAAGCAAGGTGGTACTACAGCGACAGCAGAGGAGCAAGAGTTCACTACTCAATTTGAGAGGGAGTGTGTTTTCATAGGTTGTTGTTTGTCAGTCGGGACACCATCCAATGGCTGGTGCGCAGACAGAGATGAGGAGGTCCCACAGATTGAGAGTGTTGTATCTCATGGGACGCAAACTCAGTTGTCGAGTACACCATATTCAAGGGTGACTGATCCACCTGGGACAGCTTCAGTTTCAGAGTTGTCGAGTAGACAGACAGTTGGTGCAGTGGCTTCAGAGCATCAGAGATTGATGAGTGTGAGCAAGGCGCGACAGAGGCTTGAGTCTCACTTGGCTATGGAGACGAGCAGATCAGTTTCAAATTTCTCTTCAGGAGGAAGACCCTTGGTGAGAGACCAAGGGGAAGATCTTTGGTGAGATGCCAAGATCGTGAGACTCTTGGTGAGATGCCAAGAGGTAGAGATCCTTGGTGAGATGCCAAGGTAGAGATCTTTGATAAGATGCCAAGAGCAAGGCTTGGATCAAGAAGGACTTTGATTCAAGGAGATCTAGGATAGGTGGAGATGGACTTCCATCTAGAGATCAGGCAAGTCGAACAGATCAGAGTCAAGAGGCCACTTTTGACGATCAAGGTACAGCCATACTCACAAAGTATTTTCCAATAGGAAACAGTGTCCACTACAAGGACGAGATTAGAGGGATGAGTGACACTTTCCTCTATAAGAGGSAGTGTTGAGATTTGGGTACGCTAGAAAGTGGTCCCCTTGAGTTTGTGAGTCTCTAAACACAAAGGGGGAGACTATTACCCTTAATACTTTACTTTATGTTCTAATTTCACTTTGACTTAGGAGATTTAAGTCAAAAGTGAAATATGTCACTTAAGTCATAAAGTGACAATTAATTCACTTTGTGGGTGAATTAATAGACATAAAGCAAACTAAAGAAACTTGAGAAMGTGGGTTTTCTAAGTGAGATTTTTGAGATTAAATCTCACCCATTGATTAGACATGGCTAGATTGAATCTAAGTCATTGGTCTTTTAGGTTTGGCCAAAGAGAGGCTAAAGGAGGGAAAAGGGTAAGGATGAGGCTCATTCTTCACGTAAGAGAGTTGAGAGAAGAGGAGGAGAGGAAGTGAGGGTTTGGAGAGGCCAAAGGAGGCGCACTTGTGGAGGAAGGGCGCAAGCTACCTTGAGGAGGCTTTCATGGAGGATTGGTGCTTGAGCTAGATGGAGGGCACACCTAGTGCATAGGGTCGCAAGTCTAGAGGAAGGGAACATCCTTGTGTGGGCACACAAGCTAAGGAAGGGTGCATCTAGAGGAGGGAGGCGCTTATGCTTGTGAGAGGGCGCTTACTTGTGTGGTGGAGCATTTGCTAGAGGAGAGGCCCACTAGTTCTTTGTGAGCACCAAGCGAAGGAGAGGAGGTGCACTTGTGTAGAGAGTACAAGGTCTAAGGAAAAGGAAAAGGCAAAGGCAAGGTCCAAGGCAAGAGACATAGCAAGGTGAAGAGGGTGCACAAAGAGCAAGGGGCGCATTCTTCAGGGCTAGCAGGCACAAGTTCTGAGGCACTCCATTACAAGCTTGAGAACAAGCTTGGATTGTATCAGGTTCCTTGTGTATTTATTTGTTGTAATCTTTGCTTTGAGATCTCCAATATATATCTATCTCTCTAACTGGTTTTCCCCATGGGGGGGGTTTTCCAAGGTCATGTTGACCAAAAACATGATGTGTTCTTTTGTCATGCATGCTTAGTTATTTTCAGCCTGTTTTAGTTGTTAAAGATCCTAGAGAAGTGTTGTATGTTTTGAGGTTTATGCATGTGCTAACATTGGTTAAGAAAACACTTACAAGGGCACCTTAAAAGAGCATCCAACCATCATCTTGAAGGCAGAATTTGGAGCAGAATATATCGGACCTGTTTGTTGTCCTAAAACAACAACAAGAACAGTTTTGTTATCTCAAACTTAGAGCCCAACAAGAGGCCAAAAACAGACATGTTGGGCAGCCTTCTAGTTCCTTGAAAATCTACAGTATCCCCTTCAAATTTCACATTAGCTCAAGACTTCATGTAAGTTGGCAAGTTTGAATATGGGAGGACCTTCATCAAACCCTATTAGGTGTTCCAGCCAAAACAGTGAAAGAAAAGACCCAAGTAGAGGGATATGTCCCGGGGGAAGCAAGAAAGAAAAGAACCCTTCAAGAGTAAGTGTGATAGTGGTACGTATTGGGGTTACTTCATGGCTTATGGTGTCATTGAATCCACTTCTATGAGCACCTTTGTGGAGGGTGTGCTTGCTCTTGAGTTACCACTTTCTAAGCGCTACATTTTTCCAACCCCTTAATCTGCCTTTTTATTGTCCTCTTATCATATTTGCAAGTCCCCTTTATAAGGTTTCAAGCTATAACATCACTGCTTGGGACTGGGGCGAATGTGGAAAGGGTAGAGCTCAAGCATGGACTGGCTTTTGAGAGTCCTTTGTTAATTTCTCTTTCTTTCTTTAGCATTATTCTTTCATTATTCTTCTTTTGTTGACCGTTGCAATCAACCTTTGGGCCTTTAGCCCCTCTTCTCATGAGAGAATGAGCCATGACCCATTTACCGAAGTTTAGTACACTATGACAGGTTTTAGGATGGGAAGTGTTAAGTATGGCGGGGAAACAGAACGTTACCCTTGCGAGGGCCCCCCAGTAGTACTGATCTTGATTGAATTATTATATTATTTGTCATCTATCTCGATGCTTTCAAAGTGGAAAAAATTGGAGGAATTAGCTTGCAAGGTCATTTTAGTGGCAAGTCCCAGTTTGGAAATTGGAATCTGAAACCTTTCGGAGCCATTTTGAGGCATTAAATGGCGTTTTTGGGGTATCTGGTGTTTGAAACTTGCGCCCACTCCCTTGACAATGTTCTACACTCCGAGACATTTCCAAAAGTGCAGACCATGCGTCAATCGGTGTAAGGTACCAAATGTAATATAATATGTAGTAACATGAATATTCAGCAAATATCAATTGAACAACAAAATATGAGAAGAGCAACACCATAAATAATCCCTGTATTCAAAGAAAGCAATGTTCACTTGCCTCTTCGAGGGAAACCTCTAGCAGAGCAAAGCTCTATTACAATAATTCTCAAGACAAGCTTTCTCATGCCTCCCACTCTTATTTATATTAATTCTATCTTCTAAAGAACATTCTAGAGGAAGATCTTTCTAGAAGAGGAAGCTTATATTAGGTCTTCTTACATTGATTTGTTACATTTATTAAATAGGCCTTACTAACTAATGTCGACTTTTATTACATGGAAAATATATTTAGGACATATTAACTAATGTCGGCCTTTATTACATGGAAAATATATTATTCTATATATGTGAGGGATTAGGTCCCTAACATGCCCCCCCACCCCTTTAAATTGCTGGTAAAAGTGGGGTCACGGTCAGAAACAATAGAATGAGGCATTCCATGGAGTTTGAAGATATTATCAATAAAAATTTGAGCCATTGTGGATGATGTGAACATGCGTTGAAGAGCACAGAAATGAGCATATTTGGAAAAACGATCCACTACCACCATGATGACTGACTTATTGCCTGATTTGGATAAGCCAACAATGAAATCCTTGGAAATATATGTCTAAATAGTAGGTGGAAGCGGATGGGGTTGGAGTGTACCATGAAGTTTGACAGTCTCGCCCTTATTGCGTTGACATGTATCACATTCGGCCACAAAGGTGTGGATGTCCTATTTCATACAGTCCCAGAAGAAAGATCGTTTTACCCTTTCATAAGTTTTGGCAAAACCTAAATGGCCTGTTGTAGGTGAAGTGTGAAACTCATAGAGCACCTTGGGTTTTGAGGGTTGATTGTTTGCTTAAATACAAGCAACCTTTATAGCGAAACTCTTCATTGTGCCAAGAGTACCCTGGAGCAGTTTGCGGATCCTGTTGAAGTTTTTGGATTAGGCTGGAAATTTTGGGGTCTTGAAACCATTCTTGTTGAACAACCTCAAGCCAGTCTGCTATAATGAATGAGGGAAAAGAGGGACACTTCTTCTTCATATTTCTGGGAAAGAGCATCAACCACCACATTTTCTTTGCCCTTCTTGTAAACAATCTCATAATCATATCCAAACAACTTGGTCACCCATTCTTGTTGCTCTAGGGATGAAATTCATTGTTCCGGGAAGCACTTGAGGCTTTGATGATCTGTTTTAATTTGGAAGCATTGTCCCAATAGATAAGGGCACCAGAGATCCACTACATGCTATAGCCAACATTACCTTTTCATAAATCGATTGGCCCAGATGTCGGTACGACAACAGTTTGCTAGTGAAAGCCAAAGCTCGTCCAGCTTGCATGAGGACTGCCCTGATTCCTCTCCCAGATGCATCACATTCCAGAACAAAGGTCTTGGTGAAGTCAGGTAGGGCCAGTACAGGGGTAGTGCACATAGCTTCTTTCAAGGCTTGAAAAGATTGGTCAGTTGATGGAGTCCAACTGAAAGCATTCTTTTTAAGGAGAGTTGTGAGAGGAGCCACAATTTTTCCATAATTCTGAACAAACTTGCAATAATAGCCCGTTAAACCCAGGAAACCACACAGACTTTTAAGAGTTTTAGGGCAAGGCCAATTCTGTATAACTTCAATTTTCTTGGGATCTACCCTTACACCATCCTTGCCAACAATATGACCCAAGTACTCAACTTCAAAGGCACCAAAAACACATTTAGGTTGTTTGAGGAAAAGTTGGTGCTTGCAGAGATGGAGAACTTGGTCTAAATGGTGAGATGGTCGGGCCAAGTTTTACTATAGATGAGAATATCATCAAAGAAAACTAACACAAAGTGACCAAGGAAAGGATGAAAGACATGATTCATGAGGCTTTGAAAAGTGGAGGGAGCATTACAGAGACCGAAGGGCATGACCAAGAACTCACAGTGGCCCTTATGAGTGCGAAATGCAATCTTGGGGATGTCTTCCTCTTTCATACGTATCTAGTGGTAGCCCGAATGTAGGTCAAGTTTGGTAAAGTATTGAGCCCCACTGAGTTCATCCAAAAGGTCATCTATGATAGGAATGGGAAATTTGTCCTTGATGGTAAGTTTGTTAAGGGCACGAAAATCAGGAATCATGCGCCAAGTGCCTTCCTTCTTGAGGACCATGACAACAAGGGAAGAAAAGGGGTTGGTACTAGGAAGGATAACACCCGCTTCTAACAATTCTTGGACAATTTTCTCAATTTCATTTTTTTGAGCAAAGGGATGACGATAAGGGCGAACATTGGGAGGAAGACTACTTGAGATTAAAGGAATGGAATGGTCGTGGTCTTCGCAGGAGGGGGAAAGGCCCTGGGGAGTTTAGAAAACAACGGGAAGGCAGGAAAGGATCACTTGAAGGTCGGGGTGTCTCAACTGCTTGAATGGAATGTGTTAGCACTGAGAGTCACACTCAGACTACGAGAGGATAAGCCCAATACCCATCAAAATGTAACATGGATTAAAATGATTTGAGGAGGTGGATCAGCAAGACTTTAAAGAGAGGAAAAGACAACAAAGATCACTGCAAATCAATCCTAGACCGTTGGGCAATGGAGTCATAAGTATTTTGTTCAATGAAGGCATTTAAACTGCCTATCAGACAAAGGATTTATGTGGTGATGACGAGAAGGAAGACAGAATGTGTCTGAGTGATAAACGATGAAACATGGGCAAGATGAAAGCAGATCCTCTACTGCCTCTGGAATCCATAGATCATAGATGCTACATCCTGACAAGAAGAAAAACAGAAAATGTCTGAGTGATAAATGATAAAACATGGGCAAGATGACAGCAGATCTTCTACCGCCTCAAGAATCCATAGATCATAGATGCTACATCCAGACAAGAATAACAGAACAACATGTAAAGTAAGAAGACAGTCTGATAAAACAACTCAAAGGAATCTTCAATAACAAAATATTTACAATCCATGCCCCTCAGACTTGCAAACTAAAAATACAGTGCCCTACTCCTAAATCTCTCTCGGTTCTCCAGCCTCTGACCCCCCCCTCTCATTTCTCATTCATCTGATGTATTTATGCTCAAAACAGTCGACTACAGCTAGGAGTGTGAGTTCGCCATCACATCCAAGGCTTTTCGTCAGTGCATCCTTCTGTCAAACTGTGCGTGTTTCCTCCTGTCAGACGCAAGCTCAGATCAATATGGGCCTGCAAGAAGAAACTTTCCATCGTAGTACCTCGGGCTGACAGTTCTGTCTCCTCGGCCATAGCTTCCATGCTTCCTATTTATGGACTGAGTTGAGGTTTCAGCTACCAGTCCTTGTTCATTAACTGAATCCTCCTCGGGATCGAAGCGCGGCTGGACGACTAGCGAGCAACCACGTGTTGCTGTTGGATATGACATTATATGCGCATGTGATTTCGGGGCTGTCAAAAGCGGTTTGGACCCACACCACTTACGGGCCCGAACTGCACCATCTTCCGCCACGTAGCCTCCCCACAATACTGCGGTTTGGATTTCGACCCACCTTTGGATTTTAACGCTTGTGCAGCTTGTGGCGCCGAAATGATTGGTGGACATTGATCTGGTTGCGGCCTGTGATCTAAGCACACCTGCTATTTTAGCGCCCCCACTAAAATTTATCTGCCCGCCAACTATGGAAACCTTCCAACCACGCTTAGAGATGGTGCTAAACTGAACTGCACAAGGGATCTCTGTTACTGAAAACTGCACCCGCCTGTTTACCTGCGCTCATGGCTATCACCCACGACCTTGGACAACTTCATGTGATAACATTTGGCTCCACAGGGGATGGCATGCTCCATGTGAGCTGCCAAGAACAAGCAGTTTCAGTGCCTTAGCCTTTGGGTTGAGGAGTCGAGTTCAAATGCATTTTGCTGGGGACAGCAGGCTAACATGTACACTAATTAACTTAAAAAGAAAACAAACACAAATGCTCCAGAAGGAGCTTATTTATGTACAAAATCCTAAACTAACCGATTTTACAATGCGTTAGGTGAAAACAAATTTCCACCAGAGCCACCCAAACTGTTTGGTAACATAACTCTTCCTTTCACTGCAAATGATCCATAAAAGGTAAGGGAAATATGACAACAGAATGAAAACATGTTTTGGAATACTGACAATACCCCCAAATGATGCTAAGATGAATAATTTTGCAGGCTCCAATGCTTTTGGAAAACTCAACTCCACATATAACCCCAAAGGGTCATAAAATAGGTGATAAGACTTACTGGGTTGACAACAGAAAGCCTGCTTTGTTTTACAGCTACTCACACATGGTTGAATGTCTGTTGCAAGTACAGGTGAATGAATGGATGATGCAGGTTGTTGATCCACTTTCCTTTTACCTTCTCTGGGAACATCTACTAGCTGATGGCAAGAAATCTCCTCAGGTATATCAATGAATGGATGTCTCTCTTTAACATGTTGCTCATTTATAAGCGTTGGAGATGAGATAAGTTGCACATTTAGCTCTTCCATTTCTCCTCCATGGCCCTCCCAAGGATCAGATTCATAATTATCATATACAGAACCATGCTACGAGCTTCCAAAGAAGCCATGAAAAAAATCTGCTCTTCATCATCTTCGTTGGGATATTCATCAAAAATTGGTTGCTCTTGGTCAGTATTTGAAATAACTTCATCATAAGCAGGGCTGCCAAAAACATTTGTTTCAAGAACAGGAATATCCTTTGTATTTTCTACATAAGAGCAGCAAACAAAATCTGCCTTCAATTCTGAAAAGCCAGGGAAAAACAGATAGGAATCTTCCCTAGTTTGTTTAACTAGCTTATCATGTATCTTAGCTTCATAGTCAAGAGAAATATCTACTGATGTATACACTTGCCCTTCGACATCAGAATATTCAAAAGAGACATGTTGATCTTCATAAACATTTAAAACAACAGATACATCTGATATGATGCCAAATGCTTCTATGTTATTTCTATCATAATGAATATCATTCAACACCTCTTGATCTTCATGGCAAATGCTTTCTTCCACAATAAATGCTTCATCACAAATATGGTTTTCGCGACCAGCAGAATCTTTATGAAAAAAGAAAACTCATCACAACAGTTTTCATAAAGATATTCAATTGAAAAATAATCTTTACAAAACAAATTGAAAACTGCATGGAAACCTGTCAAAGAGTTGATGCTTGCAATGGGAAAAGATCGACACCAATCACGAGCAATCCCTTCTAATAAATACCTGAAAAGCTTAATCTGAACATCTTCATGCACGTATGAAGTTGATAAATAAAATCATGAAAATCCAACAAATGTTGAGCTAGTTCCTCCCACTCTTCTCCTCGAAATTTAGGAAGGCCACTTTCCCATTCATCTCTACTAGGCACTGGATTATGGAAACCAACTATCTTTGAAAAATCATAGAAAGCATATCTCTGAGCTAAAATCTTGTCCATTTCAAACCAGTGGAGTTGTCAATAGATTTGGAGTTGCCATGGTGAAAGATGAGCAGTCAAAATAATGTGTCGAGCTTCAGTTCACCATCTAAAACTGGATCCCTTCGTTGTCGTTCTCCCAAGGAAGATATCTTCGCTTCCGTCCCCGACAACGGCACCATTGATGTTAGCACTGAGAGTCACCCTCAGACTACGAGAGGATAAGCCCTGTTATCGCACAGTTTGTAGCTAGGAGTAAAGGCTATAAGGTAGAAGGCCAAACTGGCGTAACAGGAACCTATCCCACCCAATGTCATCGTGATGGGTAGGTTCTTTCTCTTTAGGGAGGCTAGGCCCAGGGGAGACGTCCCCGATGACCTGGGGTTTTGAAAGGGCAAAGGATAATAGGACAARGACAAGTTCCCCCTTTCACAGATCACCGCCAATCAGATAGTCCCGGCTAAAYARCCAATAATAAAGTAAGTMMCCAAWGAAAAGAAAAGCACCTGCYTGRRACAAKAYAACAAGSAAAWWGATAYRTGCAAGCTATATTTCAATGGGTTAGTACTTCATATATRTTAAAGAYTATCTGATATTCAATATGAGCAATTTAAARGTAWATGTTGACGAAGTCAATGTTTACAAAATAGYAATRGCRGTAATGTCACTTCATCAATAAATACTAGAATGATACAGCATTCAATAYAWCAAAYAACYTCTTAACTCAATTAATGCCTTCAACTATCATTCAATTACTCAAAAGACAAAAYGTTGCTGCAAATAAGATGAAATATTCAATGATRAYRTCARCAACTTAGGGTTAGWAGGTYAGTCTAGGCTAGGGTTARTGTAATTAGGGTTTCAWTTCAAAAAARGTTTGAGAGTGTTTGGATCCAATTCTWCTTYARYGTTTGAGGCTTGAGATCAGTGCCTTAGGGTTAAATGGAGTCAATTATGGAGGACRCAAGAGTTGAAGGGGATGAGACTTAAAGGACTAGAGGGATAAGTTTTGKAGTGYTGCTAAAGCAGGGCTTCAAAATCGTAACCCTAGGGGAGAGAGGCTCACTCCGGTGTTGCTAAAGCAAGGCCTCATGCTCTCTCCTCCTTCCTGACAGACARCTAGCTCAAATGAAGCACAAAGTCAAGACAAGAGGGTTTAAAGAGGGAGAGTGTTGCTAAGGCAAGGCTCTTTCATCAAACCCTAAAAGAAAACGGCCCTAGGTGTAGATAACCTAGGCCTGGGACGTCCTCCTTCTCTTGAAGTCAAAAAGGTACGGCTAGCTAAAGGGAAGAAGAAAAAGGAGTGTAGCTATGGCTAGGCTCTCTTCTTCTTCTTCAATGGCTAAAAGCTTTTCTATCAGGGGACATGAGACAAGGACCTACTTGTGTGCTTATCACCTAGGGTTTTTATTCAGCAAATTATAAGTACATGTAAGAAATAGGACTACAACCATTCAATCAAGAAGTTTTGCAAAAAAATACTTACAATTCATCAAGAAATAATAATGCAAACCCTAGTTGTAACACCTTCCTTCAAGAAAAACACCATAGAATGCCAAAAATCTCTTCCTTCAACAAGTGCGCCTTCCTAAAATCAGCCAATAACCCAAATAGGGCGCAAATTTCAGACCTCACTATGAGTGAGTGATAATTGATGATAAAAATGAGAGTCAAAACCCTCAATATATAGTGTATCAATGACCTAATTTTACCTTTTAGGTCATAAAAAGGCCGACATGGCCATAATGTCAAAATCATACTGTTTTTACATTAAATGCTAAATAAAAACCCTAATCGAGCAAAAGGTGAGACGTCAAGCCCCTCTGAGGGAAACGTTAGCCCTTTCTAGGGCTAGTGCAGCATCCAGAAGCAAAACGTTAGCCCTCCAGGGGCATCTCCAACATGCCACACGTGCCACTGCTGCCCAGTCTGCCTCCAAAAGTGTCCATTAAGCTGGATGACATCATGGTGAAGATGGGGACGTCCTAAGCCTTCCAAGGCTAGCGTTCCATGGAAAAGGGGTCATTCCCCCTAGGTCTAGTTCTGTCAAAGTGTCTCTAGTGTAACGTCCTCTTCCTCTCAGGTGCAAGCCCCTGATCAAGATCTGTCCTGTCTTTGCCCCCTGATGGGTCTCAGCATCCATCTGATGGGCTCTTCAGCCCCATGGAGGTCTGAACTGATCATCTCCCCATGTGTACCGGTCCAAATAGTACATGTCCGTCGGGCATGGTCCTGCACATCAAAAGCTACGCCCTCCATGGGCTCATAAGTCACAGGAATCATAGCAATGTCAATCACATCTCATCATCAATATTATTAAACATATGCATAAAACCCCTAATACATCAGTCAATAGCTCAAAGACATTACAAAAACCTGCAATACAAGATTAGAGAAAATGTCAAGGCGCCCCATTGGGCTAGTGTCCACAAGAAGAGGAAAGTTTCTAGAAAGATCTCATCCAAACCATGTAAGTGAGGTGTTGTGTTTTAGGGGATGTCCAAACATGTGGGTGCAGTGAGGGCCATGGATGCATAAGTGTTACCTGTGGGTGCCTTTGTAGAAGGCGAGTTGTACCTGTCATGGATGCATCTTTTCCAACAAGCCCATTTTGCCTTTATTCTTTTTCTTGCTTTATTCTTTTATTTGCTTTTCTTCTTCTTTTTCTTTTCATTCAAGAACTAACCAGGGGACACTGCCTTGGCATGGTGACTAGAGCTAACAGTGTTACCCACAAGTACTTTCACAGAGATGAGAAGGATGGCTCGTGATGAGACCCCCTTTCCCTTGGCCATGCAACCAAAGGTCACTGCCCTGGCGTGGTAACCAGATGGTGGCAATGTCATACTGCTAGGTACCCATGGACCTAATAGGATGGCTCGTGATGAGGACCCCTATCCTCTGACTAGGTCTTGTTTTGTTATTTTCCGAGTCCCTCTTGTTTCTTGCTGAGAAGCTTTTTACTGCCTTCTCGGGGATCCCTACGCAAAGCATCTCAAGGTTTCATTTCTAGGCTTTTGTCTTTTACTAGCTGCTTTTACCTTCTGGGCCTTTAGCCCCTTCTTCTCACGAGATAAGATGCAACCCTGCAAATAGGTCAACCCAATGCATGAACAAGAGGAGTGGGATAAATGAGCGGGAGATAAGATGAAACAGTGGTGCTATGATGGGAGCGAACGATAGCTTTTCAAAAATTCCCCAGTGGCAAATCAAAACCTATGGGCACAGGCTTGCTAGGGCACCCTGTCAATTCCCCCAAGCATGGTCAAGTGGGAAAATGTAATATCCAAGCAGTTGTTAGAGATAAAAGGAATCAAATGCATATATTTAAAGGTTTTAATGATCAAAAGTGACACATACCATGATACCTGGACTAATTACCTCATGGAGCAAGAACCTCTTCTGATATAAGACCAAGCCGATGGTGATGGATGTTGTTGCTGCTAACAAGACAAAGCTGATGGAAGAAGAAAAGGATGGGCCCTCCAGGGCCATGCTCAGGTCAATCCTGCTCTCGGTACTCCATGTCTAGGACCTGTGGGCCTCGAGACATGATCTCCTAGTTATCCCTAAAAAGCGGGGATAACAAGCCCAATACCCATCAAAATGTAAAATGGATTAAAATGGTTTGAGGAGGTGGATCAACAAGACTTTAAAGAGAGGAAAAGACGACAAAGGTCACTGCAGATCAGTCCTAGACCGTTGGGCAATGGAGTCATAAGTATTATGTTCAATGAAGGCATTTAAACTGCCTATCAGACAAAGGATTTATTTGGTGGTGAGGAGAAGGAAGACAGAATGTGTCTGAGTGATAAACAATGAAACATGGGCAAGATGACAGCAAATCCTCTACCGCCTCAGGAACCCATAGATCATAGATGCTACATCCAGACAAGAAGAAAAACAGAAAATGTTTGAGTGATAAACGATGAAACATGGGCAAGATAACAGCAGATCTTCTACCACCTCAGGAATCCATAGATCATAGATGCTACATCCAGACAAGAATAACAGAACAGCATGTAAACTAAGAAGACAGTCTGATAAAACAACTCAAAGGAATCTTCAATAACATAATATTTACAATCCATGCCCCTCAGGCTTACAAACTAAAAATACAGTGCCCTGCTCATAAAGATCTCTTGCTTCTCCAGCCTCTGAACCCCCCCTCTCATTTCTCATTCATCTGATGTACTTATGCTCAAAACAGTAGACTGCGGCTAGGAGTGCAAGCTGGCCATCACATCCAAGGCTTTTCATCTGTGCATCCTTCTGTCAGACTGTGCATGTGTCCTCCTGTCAGACGCAAGCTCAGCTCAATATGGGCCTGCAAGAAGAAACCGTCCATTATGGTACCTCGGGCTGACAGTTTTGTCTCCTCGGCCATAGCTTCCATGCTTCCTATTTATGGACTGAGCTGAGGTTTCAGCTACCAGTCCTTGTTCATTAACTGAATCCTCCTCGGGATCGAAGCGCGGCTAGACAACTAGCGGGCGACCACGTGTTGTTGTTGGATATGACATTATATGCACACGTAATTTCGGGGCCATCGAAAGCGGTTTGGACCCACACCGCTTTTGGGCTGGAACTGCACCATCTTCCGCCATGTAGCCTCCCCGCAATACCGCGGTTTGGATTTCAGCCCGCCTTTGGATTTTAATGCCCGTGCAACTTGTGGCGCCGAAATGATTGGTGGTCGTTGATCTAGCCGCGGTCTACGATCTAGTCGCGCCTACTATTTTAGCGCCCCCACTAAAATTTATCTGCCCGCCAACTATGGAAACCTTCCAACCGCGCTTAGAGATGGCGCTAAACTGAACTGCGCAAGGGATCTCTACTGCTGAAAACTGCACCCGCCTGTTTACCTGCGCTCATGGTTGTCACCCGCGACCCTGGACAACTTCATGTGATAACAGAATGGAGTTGGGAAATGATACCAGAATGACCTTTTTTGAGTAACTTTTCCATGCGATGAGAACTGATGATCTCGAGAGACCTTGTTGTAATGCCTTGGAATTTATATTGTTGTCTTTCCTGTTGGAATTGCATGGTTAATTCCTTAAAATCCATGGTGATGAGGCCAAGAGTATGTAACCATTCAACACCAAGCACAATGTCACAACCACCCATGTCAATAGTAAACATGTGAGATTTCAGGTTATACTGACCATTTGTAAGCGCACATTTTCACAATGCCGCCCACATTTCATGGAACCACCATTGGCAATCATGATTTGAAAATTGTTGACAGCACGAATATAGCAATTGACTTCTTGAGCAAGGCGGCAATGAATGAAATTATGAGTGTTGTCATTGTCAACTAAGATGATGACTTTCATGTGCTTAATGTAACTAATCAATTTGAGGGTTTGGGGAGCAGAAAAACCAATGAGAGCATTTAGTGAAATCACTGGTTCAACTTTAGGAGGATCAAAGGGCGACGTAGGATCCTCTGTTTTGGGTAGCTCTGCTTCAGGTGAAACCTCAATCTCTTCATTAGAAACCTCCTCTGAAATGGCCATAAAAAGTTTCTATTCTTTACACTTGTGCCCGAGAAAGTATTTATAATCACAATTGTAGCAAAGACCCTTGAGTTGGCGTTCAGCCATTTCTACCCTTGTTAATTTTTGGATCTTGAGAGGACGGGCCTGATGGGCAGTGGAGGTGGGTTTTGGGTGGGGAACAAAAGTGGGTTTTCTGCTCTAGGCCAAGATGAGTTGGTGTGCCTCCTTGGCACATTTAGTTGCTTCCAACCAAGTCTGGGGGCGAACCATGATGACCTGGGCTCAAATTTCATCCTTGAGGCCACTGATAAAGCATTCCTGGAAGAAAGCATTTGTCATGCCCTCCGTGCGAAAAGACAATTGCTCAAAGGAAGCAATAAAATCTTCCACTATTCCATATTGTTTCAACTTGGTCAGACGTACTAAATGGTGGGTGTCTGTGTCAAAGCGTTCATACAACTCTGCAACAAATTGTGACCAAGCAACATACCCTTGGCATGCATTTTGACGCCATTGCCACCATTTCCATCGTTTCAGATCCAAATAGAGAATTCCATAACGAAGCTTGGTTAACTCATTAGTGATACCATGCAGGGAAAAATAGTGTTCCATCTGAGTAACCCAAGCTTGTGGATCCGAGCCATCAAATTTGTTTACCTCGACTCTGGGAAGATGGGGGTCACAAGATAGGGAGTTGGAATGAGAGTGTAGAGGTTGGTTGGAATCAACACCTTCAGTATAGAGAGGTGGGTCAAAGGAGGAAGGACCATAGAATTTGTTCATGATTTGGTGTAGAGCGGAATGGACTTCAACAATTTGGCTACCGAGTTGTTCTTGGATAAGGTCCATTTTTGCATGAATGGCCGAAATGTCCTTATTTACTTGGGCCTGAAAGGCAATAAGGTCAATACTCAGTTTTTAATTGGTTTCTTCTTGGCGGGTGGGAGCCATGAGGGTAGGAGGGGTGGGTCCACAGACAAAAAAGCAGACAAGTGATATATACCATTATGATCAGGACAAAGAGAGGAGACCAATGGGATAAGTGGGGAATAAGAGTGTCGGAAAGGTATGGGGCCACGAGGTGAAAAAAATGGTAAAAATGATAGGTATCACAACGAGCAGTAGGAAAAGAGGAATCCAATGGGATAGGTCTCAAATAAGGGTGTGGGCATGCCCCAGACTTTTTTTTATACATCGATCTGAATAATACTACAGTGTCGAAATGCCCAAATTCTTAACAGGGAAAAATATGTAGTAATTTTGCAACCAGAATGTAGGAGGCAAGGTTGCACGACCATAGATCTTGTCTGTTCCTTTTCTATTTTGTTTTCGTCCAAAGGGTTGGGATTTTAAGGGTTCCTACAAACAAGGATTTGCCATGTGTTATAGCTCTCTGATATACGTGCGGGGTCAAACAGTAGTACTAGGCCCAATATCTTAGGGAACGAACTAAGGAGGCTAGACCGTACCCTTGGTCATACTACCCGATTTCCCAGGTATTAAAGAATATCTTCCCAAGTGTTATTCTCGATGGCACTATAGCAGTCAGGCAGTCGATCGGTTGATCTATAGTGGGTTTCAGGATACCTAGGCCAGTCTGTATATAAGTGTTGTCTAATGCGCTACCACTCAAAGGGGTACCAACAGGGGTTACAAGGGTGTCCAACAATGCAAGTTTAAAAACCTCTTGTATTTCCTGCATGTATTCTTCCCCGACCGCGGATTTATGTGTTGAACGATAGATCACTGTAGTTTAAAGACCCTAGAACACGTCTCTACCCTGAAAAAAAATTAACCCGCAATTCCCGCCAAGGAAAGTGCTCTAATACCACTTGTAAGGTACTAGATGTAATATAATTATATAATATGTAGAAATAGGAATATTCAACAAATATCAATGGAACAGCAAAATATGAGAAGAGCAACACCAGAAATAATACCTTTATTCAAAGAAAGCAATGTTCATTGTCTCTTCGAGGGGGCAACCTCCAGCAGAGCAGAGCTCTATTACAATAATTCTCAAGACAAGCTTTCTCATGCCTCCTCTTATTTATACTAATTCTACCTTCTAAAGAGCATTCTAGAGGAAGATTTTTCTAGAAGCGGAAGCTTCTATTAGGTCTTCTTACATTGACTAGTTCACATTTATTAAATAGGCCTTACTAACTAATGTCGGCCTTTATTACATGGAAAATATATTTAGGCCTTAGTAACTAATGTCAGCCTTCATTACATGGAAAATATATTATTCTATCTACGTGAGGAGTTAGGTCCCTAACAATCGAAGTTCGTATGCAAAATTTATGCCTCCCGCAAGTCGACCTATCGTGTTGACCACCATGGTACAAGAAGATGCCACGTCAGCCCCCATTACTCATGCATTTGGGGCTAGCCACGTGAGAAATTTCAATAAGATTCTAGAAGGTTCAAAACCCTACCACAATTGAGGGTTGAGGAAGTCAAAAACCTATCCCTAGATGGCTATCGGGCTATGTTAAATACTGGGCCACTACGAGGAGAAGGGGTTCCATTCTATACTATTGTATTTTGTTCCATAGTTGAGCAGAGCAACTGGGAGTGGGAAATTAGAGAGCATAACAAAGGGGGTTAATTTTCTGTAGCAACCTAACAAGCCACGGGTCTCAGGTAATGTCGTAGAGAGTGACTTCTCCTTTGTACTTGCATTATTTCCATACCAGAGAAAAGAGAGCAAAGTAGCCTCACCTTCTAGCTGGGTTTTATCCCGTAAGGGTTTCCTAGAGCAAATCTTTGTGATATTTTGTGGATGGTGTGATTGTATTTTATTGTTCTCTTTTTTTTGTATTTTATCTATTTCATGCATAAGCAGAAAATCTATAACTAAATATTCTAGAATCTAAAGGAATTTAACCTTCATAGTGTAGATTTCAATTTTATTTGTCAGATCTGTTGTGACGAATTGTTCCATCGGAATATCCACGGCAGTTTACAGATCGAGTACCCCTTTTCCTTAGGGGTGACAACATAGGACTAGGGCACAAATGTTGGCCACCAAGGTGGGCAAACAAACATAACTTCTTAAGCTTATGATCCATTATCCAACTTCAACCAATGATCCTCATTCACATGCCTAGTTTATTAAGCACAACACCTTGTATAATAAAAGGACTAACACACCTCATGGTGACGTTGGCTTACCATCTCCCATACACTTGTGTTGACTGGATGTGATGAGCTTGATTGATCCAAAGTAGAAGAGGCAATATAAGGGGGGTTGTTGGGATGCTATGGTGGACATGTTGATCATCATCCTCAATGGGATCATTGTCTTCATTGTGGGCTATGAGACATGATCTCCTGCGGTTACCCCTAGGCTGGGGGGGGGTAACATCTCCTCCATTATATATATAATAGGTCAGGAAGGTTAACATATAATAAGAACATGTGTCCATACAAGTAACCAACAAGGCAACCCCACATGGAGCACTCTACAATATAAGGATGTACATGTGTCAAACTAGGTTTTATCCAACTCGCAAATTGAAATGCCCTCTAAGCATGATCCTCCTTGGGCTCAACACCCCTCCTCCAAGATGGTGCACTCTCCAACAAGTTGTTATTCCAATCCTCCCTCTTCCACAGTGGTCCACTATCTAAGTGTCCTCATGCAAGGCGCTCCTCTAACTATGTGCCACATGTCCTCTCATGTTGCCAATGCTACTCTCATGTGCACAAATGTGATCCCCTAGGCTTAGGGGGGGTAACATATCCTCCATTATATATATAATAGGTGAGGAAGGTTAACATAAAATAAGAACATGTGTCCATACAAGTAACCAACAAGGAAACCCCACATGGACCACTCTACAACATAAGGATGTACATGTGTCAAACTAGGGTCTATCCAACTCGCAAAGTGAAATTCCCTCCAAGCATGATCCTCCTTGGGCTCAACGCCCCTCCTCCAAGATGGTGGACTCTCCAACAAGTTGTTAGTACAATCCTCCCTCTTCCATGGTGGTCCACTGTCTGAGTGTTCTCGTGCAAGGCGCTCCTCTAACTATGTGCCACATGTCCTCTCATGTGCCTGTTGACGGCCCATTTAGCACCAGTGGTCAACTCATGTGCCATGAAGAGATGCATCATCAAATGCCCATGTTGTCGAAGACGTTTGGTTCTACAGGGTTGTGTTTGGCCCAGCACTTAATTTTGTAATTGGAATTTCCGCACCCCTGCGTGGGCTAATAATGTAATAGGTCTGCATGAGTCATGTCTAGGTCAGTGACCTTGGGATCGGTTCACTGGGAGAGTTGCGTTCACCGAGAGTTTTTTATCCTCAGGATATCAGTGGGTTTTTCAGCCTTACTGATTTCCCTTGAGTTTTTCCCTCACACTTTACATATGTCATCCAAAGTGGTGAACGG
>ML780916.1:50162-85939 GCA_009831015.1 Picea engelmannii
CCACATGTCCATGCTAAAAATAATTTTGTGATTCTTTCACCTTTTAACTGGAGAAACATTTGCTATCAAGCTAGATGTCGCCACATGTCCATGCTAAAAAGTGACGACATCAAAACACAATATAATCATAATCCAATAACTACATGAAACTACAATCCTAGCTCTCCAAAACATCTTTTTTTAATCCCTTTAATTAAATCAATATGTTTTTTTTCCAAAAACCTTTTGATAATCAACATAAATATGGACATTTACATGAATATTTGCATTCAAAAATAATATTTAATAAATAGATGACGCAATGCTCAATGCATGTTTTGCCTACAAAGAGTTCATACTTGAATAGATTATCAAAGGAGATCATATTTACAATGTAAGGTGTTTCCTCTTAGTGGAGCACATGCCTTGATGGGACTTTTAGAGGTCACCCACCCATCCAAATCCATTAGGAAACCATTGGATTTAACATAATCATTCATTCAACAAACCCAAGATAAGGTTGGGCAAACTAATGGCCCTCTCTCTATCACCTTCTTATTACCTTGGCTCATTGGTTGTGAAACTCATTGACTTATTGGTCGTGAGGGTGGAAGAGGTGGAGGCATACCATAGGCTCTCTCTTTTTGTGTCATCGTTGTTGTAGTTGTCATTGTCTACTCTGCTCTACTAATTCACTTCCCTCACCATTTATGTTATTCGATCTCATGTTCTAATATGTGCTCTCTATATTTTCCATTAAGCCATGTTTTAATCATTTTTCTCCAGCTTATAGGCTTTGTATAGAAGTTTGTGGTAGTGGCACTTTAGTTCTCTACATAAGTGTAAAGAATGTGGAGCGATGGGGCTTCTTGGTGAGGAAAATTGCTCATTTACGGTGTTATTTCTATGCAAGATGATTTAAATATTCAATCGTCGCACGAGTGTTATGGATGCAACATTTTTCATCACTCATGGGTATGATGCCAAGATGGAGGAAATGTGATCTCTTTCCTCTTCCTTGTTTGCTTATTTGGATGGGTTTGTGCTCAACATATGTTATTCTCTACTTATTTCGATTTTCAAATTTGTTTTTTTATTGGGTTTGATTGTGTTTTAAACTATACAAAGTTTCATTCAAAAGAGATGAGTTGTTTGCAAGCTATGACAAGATCCAAGAGAGCTTGCATGACTTAGGCCTACAAGAGAATCTTCTTAGAGGCATGTATGTCTATGGTACTTTTTACATTTTAGAGTTTCATTCATTTTTCAAATAGTCATCTTTATGTTTCGTTTTATAAAACAAATAGTTACTTTAGGGTTTGAGATGTTGTATAGGATTTAGGGGAGGGGGATAGTGTCATTCTATAAGGATCTATATGTGATACGATAGGCCCAACGTTGAACAACTAAGGCAACAACTTTCTATTTGGAAATTATATAGAAACTCGAGTATGGCTAGTTGGAATGTCGGGCTTTGGTCCTCGCATCAAATCGAGAAGACCATGTGTGTTCTTTAGGGTTACTTGCAGGTTAAAGTTCATGCACAAATCGACCATAACCCAGATCTTACACAAATCCTTCACAATTTTGGGCTTTGTCCAAGTTCTCAATCAAATTTGTGTGATATGTAAGCTTTTACACATAATGCCAATGACTTCTCAAAATTTGAGGGACGAATGGTATGTGACCTTTCAACATAAATGAAAAACTCTAAAACCAAAGATGTCATCATCACCACACAATGATAGAAGAAGCTAAATCTAAACGAGGAGAGGAAGGATCACTAACACTTTGTTGGAGGGAAAAAATAGGGCAATGACTAGAGAAATCAGGCCATAGCTATAGAACATTTTCTAAGGGTTTAGACATATTATATATAGCTTCCCTAGTCAAGTTAGATATATAGGAAAGAGGTAACACATAGAGAGGAAGAGGAATAGAGATGGATTAAGTGACAGTCAAAATATAAAGGAAATGTTTTTCCTCGCTTCTTAATATATAGGAAAAATATCCATTGGAAGGTTGTCATGGGAACCATCACAGGTGCACTTTATCATATGTATTATTCTTTCTTATATAAATATTTGTGTATGCATTCAATTTGTTAGTGGATTGGGAAAATCATGAGTGTAGAGTAAACAATATGTTGCTTAAACTTCTTATAAATCAATTCCAACAAGTTAAGGAGAGTTCAAAAGCTATGTCCTTTGCTCGATTTTAAAGAGAATTTGATGTTTTTATTGATAAGTTATCAAAAGAAGCTCTATGGTTCAAGGAGGGCACCCTCATTAAACAAGACTTTAGAGAAGGGTCACAATTATCCGTCTTTGAAAGTGTTATGTTCTAATGTAAGTTATTAATACTCTAGCATTATTTCTCTATGTTTTTATGTTGCTTTTGTAGTTTTTGTTGTAGCCTTTAAGCTTAAAGTAGAAAGAAAAGGTCTTTTTTTTTTTAACATTGCCTTCAAATAGCTTTGAAAGACTATACAAAAATAGTCATAGAGTAGAAATAAAAATAGTTTGAACAAAACTTCTCAACTTTGTTTTTTAGCATAAAAAAACAATATGATACATATTTTAATTTCACTCTTGAAATATTAAATATAAAAAATAAAAATTCAAAAAATATGCTCATTCAATTTGTTTCTCATGTTTCTTCCACCAGTCAAGTGTAATTTATATTCCCTTCAAATTTTCTCACTTGCAATTTTTTAAAAAAAATTATTCTCTTTTAAAAAAAAAATCATATATTTTTAATTATTGAAAATATTTTCGATATATATTTCATATGTAAGAACTCTTTTTAATTTATATATGCCTTAAAAAATCCCCTTTTAAGGAAATTCGTTGCAATGTTCTCTTTTTCGAAAAAAATGGTGGATCATCTTGGATAATGGACTTTTCCTTTATTTCTAGCGGTGAGGATTTAACTTAAGCTTCGACTTATCATGAGTTTGCATCCAAGTATTACAGTGGTCTTCGACCATTTTTTCCATATTCGGTTTTAACTTTTTTCTCAACGTTAAGTTGTATTGCCTTTTGGTCATAGTGAGAACTATATTTCTATTAATGGTGGTGTAAGGCCAACTAAGAATGCGTAATCAAAAGATGGTTGTTGTTGTTAGATGTAGGTAAATATGCAATTTTTTTTAAAGGAAAAAACTCAAGTAATGTTTTTAAGGAGAATAAAATTACAATAGTTGACATGGAATAGTAATCTAAACTGCCTCAAAAGGTCATATATAGAGAGACTTAGCAGTGTTTGTAAAACATGTAGTTCTCAAAAAGATTCAGAAATTCACAAGTGCTTAGATCATTGATTGATAATCTTAGATATATTAAAAAAGTTAAAACCGAGGTTAATGAAGATAAGAAGAAGATTGTCCTTGAGAGGACTCAAGGATTTCCCAAATTCCCTCTTGTAGTTCCAATCATTCTTTAGAAAGATTGTATGCTTTTGTATTTTTGTCCCTATAGACATGAGTAAAGGAGAGATGAGTAAAAGTTGTGTGCAAATTTTTGATATCCCAAAATAAAGGTTGCAACATAAAATTCTCAAGGTGAAGTTTCCTTTCATCCATTGAATGACTAAAAGCGAGTCTCCGAGAATGTGAATTTGTGAAACTCCTCTTTCAAGGGCTAGTCGGAGGACCAACTTAAGAGCCATAAGTTCATTGAAATTATTTGTGGGATGTCTAATTCCATCTTTGAATGAGATGGTATGGTTTGTGGAGAGGAATCAAATTCCCCAAGCCCCACCTCTAGATGGGGTACCTTGAGAGGCTCCATCAAAGAAGGCCTAGGGAAATTATTTGTTTATGTGACCCGCTAAAACTTGATTATGAGGAGGAGAAAAGGAAAATTGTGGACAATCACTTAGGATGTTGAGGCTTTGAGTGGCGCATTTGAGAGGCAAAGTGTCCATACCCTTGAAAATTTTGGTGTTTCTGCCTAGCCAAATTCCCCAAACATGAATGAGGGGGGGAGATTTGTACCTCTTTGTGTCTTTATTTTGAGACCATCTTTTGAGAGCTTCTTTGATTTCTTTCCACACTTATTTCGAGTAAGGGTAGGGGATGATGAGATGGGATTTGGTTTATAAATTTGTTTCACAAAGATAACATCTACCAAGTCCTTCGAAGCTTCTTTTTTGTAGAATATCTGAAGTGAGGATGGCCCTGTTGTTGAGGAGGAGCCACATGAATAGTTTTTATTTAGTACGACACTTAAACTTCCATATGGGTTTCCACCACCAAAGCGATTGATTCTCAATTCCTTCAGATGCCAAGGCCTTGTATCAAACCTTTAGTTCGTAACCCCCAAAGGGGTTTAGGGACCAGATGAGATCATCTTCCTCATCATTCATATTGAGGTGAATATGCAACCTATTGATCCACAAATTTCCATGGATATTCCACTGGAACATTTCGTTACAACAGATCTTAAACCATTCTAAAATCTTAAATTTTTGCAGTTTATTTCCTTAAATCCTAGATTAGTTAATTACTAGCTTTGCTTGAATTTAAGAAATAATTGAAATATAAAAATTAAATAATTTGCAAAAAATACACACCATACACACAAATGAACACAAGATTTGACATGGAAAACCCAATATGAAAGAAAATCAGGCTAGAAGGTGAGGCCTATGCTCTGCTCTCTTTACTTCGGTTATAAAATGCACATATAAAGGAATCGGAACTCATTATGGAGTTACCTTTTGACACTGTGGTCTAAATGCCTACAACAGAATCCTCCTCGTCCTCTGTTACACTCACAAAATACCATTCTCAGATGTTTTTCTCAACTATGGAACAAGATACAATGAAAAAGAATGGAACCCCTTCTCCTCCTAGTAGCCTGGTATTTAACATATCCTAATGGCCATCTAGGTGTAGGGTTTTGACTTCCTCAACCCTCAATTGTGATAAGGTTTTGGACCTTCTATACTTCCTAAATTTTCACACATGGTTAGCCCCAAATGTGTGAGTGATGGGGGTTGACATGGCATCCACTCGTACCTTGTTGGTCAACACGGTTGGTCAACTTGCAGGAGGCATAACTTTTTCATGCGAAATTTGATTGACGCGATTTTTGCATCGTTGGAAAGGTCTCTAAGTGTAGATTAGCATCAAGGAGTCCAGGCTATGGATGGGTAAGTTTTGACCCTAAAAAATGCCATTTGATGTTTCAAAATGGCTTCTAAAGGTTTCGAACCCCAATTTTCCAAACTGGGACTTGTCATTAAAATGACCCTGCAAGTTGATTCCTCCAAGTTTTCCATTATAAAAGCATTGAGATAGATGAAAAATAATATAATGATCCAATCCAAATCATACCTCCACGTATAGGGAGGATTTTGGTCCCAAAAAACTTTACTGAATGAGGTGAGGAAGTTTTTCCTCCACTTTCTCCCTGGAGTACCATTTTGCTTTGCCTGGAAGTTGTCCTTTCAATCCAATCTGCCAAATGTCATGTTGCCCCTGTCTTGTAATTATGGAATTCTTCTGCAAAATTGTGTCTTCTGCCAACTCTACATGAGCATCTACTACTAAGTCCTCTATTGTAGGTAGGACATGCTCTTCCACCTGATCCAACATGGAAGGCTCATAGAATTTCAAATTCTCCACATTCACTACTAAGTAAATGTACATGTATGGGGGTGGACTGAGTATGTAGGTGTTATCTCCCACCTTCTCCAATATCTTGAAAGGGCCATACCGCAGAGCCTTGATCTTCTTACATGGATCATATTGTCTTTCCTTGTTTAACTGTAACCAAACCATGTCTCCCACTTTGTATGAATTCTCGGTTTTGTGTTGATCATGTCTAGCTTTATACTTTTCCTGTGACTTTCTCAACATCTCTTATACTTGTAAATGGATCTACCTAATCTTCTCAATAAAAATTTCTACTTTCAATGCTTCTCCTTTAAGGTCCTCTCTCACCCCTCCTTATTGTCCATATACAACATCCAAGGGTGAAGGTGGAAAATATCCAAAGCAAGTTTCAAAAGGTGACTTAACAATGGAAGTGTCAACTGCTATGTTATAAGAGTGTATTATATAGATCAGATTTTCATCCCAGGTCTTTGGATTCTTCTTATTGTAATCCCTGAAAAGTTACACGAAATTCTTGTTGACTATTTATGTCTTCCCATTTGTTTGTGAATGGAATGTTGTACATCTCTTCAACTTAGTGTCCATCTTCTCCCACAGCATAGTCCAAAATGCACTGAGAAATCTAGTATCCATATATGAGATGATGCTCCTTAGTATCCCATGTTGAAATTTTGGTATGCTTATTTAACCATAGACAATGTCACATCATTGTCACTCAACCATAGGCATTCACATATGCCACCCCCAAGCACACTAACCTTTACTTAGAATAATTCTGGCAAGCCTACTCCAGAACCAATAGATAAACCCTGGTTTCTAACTACAACAACAAATCAAGACAAGTAGAGCACTCCTTCTCCAAGGGTAACACACAAGACAGAGAGTCTCCCTATCCACAGAACAAGTACCATACAGAACAACAACAGTTGCAGCTACACTACTCTTTGATACTTGTGCCATACTTATCAAGAATATCACAAAGAGTATCACCAAGAATGTCACCAAGAATGTCACCAAGAGAATCACCAAGAATGTCACCAAGAGAATCACCAAGAGAGAGATCAAGACCAAGAGATGGAAATGCGCCCTTATTCCTCCTTGCAGCTGCAACTACAGCTCTCCACAAGACTTGTGCACTAACTAGTTATTCAAATGAGCTAAAACATCCTCTATTTATATTAATCTGTCTAGTGACTTTTCTGGCTGGGCTGACCTGACTTTCTAGTAATTATATTTTATGTTTATCTTTTTCTTGTGTAGCGGACTTGTATTTCTGGAAGATAATATTCTTTTTCTGCTTGGCCGATTTGTCTTCTAGGGTTTCCACACATCTGTTTAATGGTTCACTTGCTTCTGGAATATTATATTCTAAGTCATAGGTTACACATGGAGGTTAATACCTCCCGCAGCTACCAAAACATCAACACTCCCTCTTAGCTAGGGAGGTATTAACGAAGATGTTCTTTATGTGGTGGTCTCAAACACATCCATCCATCTCACATGGAATGGGAAAGACTCACATGGTCTTGCAGACCAGTCTACATGTAGCATCACCATAGCCACATAGGCTATCATATGATCAAACAGATCATGTAACAAGTATCACCATCATAGCTGCACATTATCCATCTAGCTGGCAAACACCTCCAACACTACCAATTGGCCCTCTAGCTAGTAACCTCTGATCCTATTGATCGACACTCTAATTGGGAATCATTTATGACACTACAAGTCGACATCTAGTTCATACAGAACTAGTAACTCGTCAATTCACGCAAAATATGACTCAAAAAATTAACACTCCCTCTTAACGAGGAAGTTATTCCTGTTGGCACGATCATCATCATTCCTCTTGGTATTCCTTTCGTACTGGAGTAACATACTAGCCTGCGTTGGAGTACCAACTTGCACTGGGGTAGTGTACCAGCCTGTGTTGGAGTTACCAACCTGCGTCGGGGTAGCGTACCATCCTGCGTTGGTGTTACCAACCTATGTTGGGGTAGCGTACCAACCTGTGTTGGGGTTACCAACCTATGTTGGGGTAGCATACCAACCTGCGTTGGGGTAGCGTACCATCCTTCATTGGGGTTACCAACCTATGCAGGGGTAGTGTACCAACCTACGTTGGGGTTACCAACCTATGTTGGGTAGCGTACCAACCTATGTTGGAGTTACCAACCTACATTGGGGTAGCGTATCAGCCTGCGTTGGGGTAGCGTACTAGCCTACGTTGGAGTTACCAACATGCGTTGTGGTAGCATACCAGCTTGCGTTGGGGTTACCAGCCTGCATTGGGGTTACCAACCTACGCTAAGGTAGTGTACCAGCCTGTGTTGGGGTTACCAACCTGCGCTGGGGTAGCTTCCTCTACTGGGGATCTCATCACTTCCCTCTATTGGGGAGCACATCACTTCCCACTACTGGGGAACATATCACTTCCCACTACTAGGGAACACATCACTCCCTCTCACGAGGGAAAATCCTTTTGGACCACACCAAGCTTGTCTTTGAAGTACTCAAACTTCACTTTCGATAGAGGCTTAGTCAACATGTTTGCTACCTATTCGTCGGTAGCAATATACTGGAGCAAGTGTCTCGTCATAGTCTTCTTCCTCTTGTTGGGAGAATCCTATGGACACAAATCAGGCTTTGTACATCTATAGGCTATTTATATGCGACATGCTTAATCTTTGTAGATCAACTTGGAAGTCTCCACTTACTTCCCTTCTGGTGTCTTAACTAAGGAAAAGATATATATCCCAGTCCGTATGACTGGCTTCCTCCTTGGTCACTATAGCAAAGTCTATTGAAGCAAGGGAATCTTCCCATAAGATCTCATATATCCTCGAAGCCTCTAAAGCTTTGATCTAGCCTTCTCAACCCATGGCATCTGTCTGTCAGTCCTAGAAGGCGTCTCTCTCTTCCATATGAATTTGAAATTCTATGAGTCTTCATTCTCCCTTTGAAGCTTGACTCCCTCTGAGTCTGTATAATCTTTGGAGCCATCTGCTCCCTCTGTGTGTGATGATTTTCTCTTAAGTATCCTATGAATGGTCCTGGGGAGGTTGCTCCTCCCTACTGGATCGTGAGGGTTGACTCCCTCTGAACTCTATCTCCTTCTGAGTTGGTACTTGGTGGGGTCGTCGACCTCACCACCAGTGGATCCATCTGCTCCTCATGATATGGCTCATCAATGTTACATCCTACAAAGTTTCATGGGACCACACTGGTCTCTTCTTGGTTACTACAACGATTTTGGGTAGGCCCTTCAGGCTCTACTAACTCTTCCTTATGATTTGAAGAGTGATCAATTGCACTAGAGGGATTTGTTTAGTCATCTTTGGAGCCTTCTGCTCCTTACAATCAATCTCCATATGAGATACTTTGTATCTCGCAAAAGTACTCATCTTCGTCTTCTTCTTCTTTGGTACATGGATGTATATGGTCGAGTATACAACTTCTTATCTGGATAATCTACTCCCTGTCTCAAACTAGAGACCATCTAATATGTTGTCTCCTACAACCATCACAATAGCTTCCCTCAAAGTTATCACCTATGACCTGCCCGAAACAAGGACAACAAAGGGAAAACAGTGGACAAGAATAATACTCTTATAATAATAAAAACAAGAATGAGAACAGTAATCACAATAGCTCCTTCTCAGAGCTATTGCTTGTGACCTGCCTAGAACAAGAACCAAAATAAAAATACAATAATAAGAAATAGGAACAACACTCTTCTAGTGTTGTGATCAATCATTCCTCCATGGTAACCTGCTTGGAACAAGAAAACAAAAACAAAAAGTATAATAGCATTTTCATAAGAACATATCTATGTCGAGAAGAATAAAAGACAATCTCATGGTAATCATCATATTATTACCAAGGTGAACTGCCTTGAAGCAAAACAAGAAGCATCTCCTAGAGGAGATGTTAGTTCATCTTGCGACCAAGTACAATAAGAATTTATATCAATAGTACTCACATGTTGCCAAGTATTCATTGTATCCAACAATAATAGAACCTTTCAAGGATTGATGTCACAACTAGTAATGTAGCAATTATTAAACTTGATATGTGCAATTGAAAACTTATTAATTTAATCAATCAAACATGGAACCTGGAATCTTATCTTCAATAATGAGTGTTCTTGCGTTTCTTCCGAGTCTCCTTCATTCAAGATGAAAAATATTATCTCCAACTTGTCCCTTGTACTTACGACAATATGCTTTCCTCACAAAAATCTTAGTTAGGGAATATAATGCAAGTAAACTCGAAAATCTCAACCTTAATCAATCTAATGCTTTGACTAGAGTCAGCTTATAACTTTAACTTTGACCAGAGGTTACTATAACTTCACTAAATCAAAATACAACTAGATGTTCATAATATCACAATAATGCCATAATAGCTAGAGGCATGTCAAAATAATCAAACCTAGAGTGTGTTGTTCCTCTAAATGTATTGGATTTGAGATCCCTCTGGATCTATGAGTGTTTGTTTGGGAAAAAGCTCCCTTCTCCTGCAAATACCCTTAAGATAATGATATAGTTTAAACATATACAAGTAAATACCTTCGACAACAACGACATCATTTGACAACAGTGACAAGAAATGAAGAACCCAAAATTTTCAAGGTGCTCCAACTGGCAATCTGAAGATAGTTGGAGATGCGCTAGGGTAAGGCACATTAGGAGAACCAAAAGTTAGTCCCAATACTTCACAGAAACTTTCACTACAACTGGTACGAAGCAACTAGCACGAAGGAACTGACACGAATAAATTGGCATGAAGGAACTGGCACTGCAAACCTAGGGTTTTATGAGGAAACCCTAGTTTCTCAACTTCAGAAATTAGCAAATCTAATCCGGGCAAGAGATGCGCCCTACTTAGGCGATCTTCTTAGTGAGTTTAGTAAGTAGTCAATAAGCTTGACAATGGGGGAAACTGAGGATCTTCCTTCTGGTGGTTAGACTGTTGTGAAGGAAATTTGCTCTAATCCCATGTTGAAATTTTGGTATGCTCGTTTAACCATAGACAATGTCACATCATTGTCACCCAACCATAGGTATTCACATATACCACCCCCGAGCACACTAACCTTTACTTAGAATAATTTCGGCAAGACTCTAGAACGAACATATAAACCCTAGTTTCTAACTGCAACAACAACTCAAGACAAGTAGAGCGCTCCTTCTCGAAGGGTAGCGCACAAGAGAGAGAGAGAGAGAGAGAGAGAGAGAGAGAGTCTCCATATCCACAGAACAAGTACCATACAAAATTGTAGCAACTGCAATTGCACTACTCTCTCAGACTTGCGCCATACTTAGCAAGAATATCACCAAGAGTATCACCAATAATGTCACCAAGAGAATCACCAAGAATGTCACCAAGACAATCACCAAGAGAGAGACCAAGACCAAAAGATGACAATGCACCCTTATTCCTCCTTCCAGCCACAGCTGTAGCTGCAACTGCAGCTCTCCACAAGACTTGCGCACTAATTGGTTATTCAAATGAGCTAAAACGTCCTCTATTTATATTAATCTGTGCAGTAAATTTTCTAGCTGGGCTGACCTGACTTTCTGGTAATTATATTTTTTGTTTATCTTTTTCCGGTGGAGCCAACTTGTATTTCTGGAAGATAATATTCTAATATTATTATTCTGCTAGGTCGACTTGTCTTCTAGGGTTTCCACACATATGTTTAATGGTTCACTTGCTTCTGAAATATTCTATTCTAATTCATAGGTTACACATGGAGGTTAATACCTCCCGCAACTACCAAAACATATGCATCCCAAAGTGCACCCAAACCTATTGAAATAACTTGTTTGTTGCTTCTTGTCCTTTAATGGTCTTCTAACAAGGCACGAGAACACACATCTTGTTGAATCTGTCAACTACCACAAATAGATAGCCATGTCCCTTCCTAGTTGTTGGTAAACCTCACACAAAATCCATGGAAATGCTTTCCCAGGGTCAAGTGGGTATAGGTAAGGGATGGTCTAGACCTTACTTCCTATTGTTGGGTTTGCTGGTACAACAAAGTATGCATCCTCTAATATATAGTGCTACGTATTCTAGCATTCTTGGCACATACCTCCGTAAGTTAGCAACCATTTTCCCAACACCAAAATGTTATATAATGTTGGAGGTGTGAGCCTCTCTAATCAACTACAATCTTTCACCTCCAGGAACACATAGCTTGCCTAGCTTATAGAATAACCCATTATAGAGATGATATTCAACCTTACCGTCACCTTCTTTGATACAAATTTGGATCTGTAGTTGTTGAAACACCTCCTTGAAGTCCTTGTCTTCTATGTATGTTTTCTATATGCATCATGGATAAAAGGCTCCATGTGCATCAAAGTTCCCAAATCTGTAACTTGGATACGAGTGGCCTTGAAAGCATGTCTACCAAACTATTTGAGTCGCCGTTCTTATACTTGATGACTATATGAAATTGTTGTAAAAACCCCATCCACTTGTAATTTTTGGTTTGTTGTAGCTTACTATAGGCCTGCAAATACTGTAGCGGTTGGTGATCTATGTGGATGATGGTCTCCTTGCCCATCAAATAGTGCTTCCACTTCTTGAAAACTTGAGCCAAGGAATAGAGTTCCTTGTCATAGGTAGGGTAGGTGAGAAATGCCCCATGAAATATTTCAAAATGATAGTATACAAGCCTTCCTCCTTGCATCAAAACCGCTCCCATGGCATACCCACTTGCATATGTCTCCACTTTGAAAGGATTTTGTAAGTTTGGTAATGCGAGAACTGGTGCTTGATTGATCTTTCTTTTTAGCTCATCGATAGTCTTATGTTGATTCTTCCCCCACTGGAAACTCTTACTACTCATTGTTATGGAGTGGAGTGGTGCAACTATTGTTGGAAATGAAGCTATGAATTTCTGCAAGTACTATGTTTCCCCAACAAAGGATCTAACTTCAACGTAAGTTATAGGAATTGACCATTTCATGGAGGCCTCCATATTTGTGGGATCTATCTTGATCTCCCCTCCACCGATCACATACCCAAAATACACCAATGATTGTTAAGCAAACTCACATGTCTTGAGGTTAGCGAGCAATTGGTGCTTTTTTAGGGTCTCTAACACCTGCATAAGATGTGATATGTGATCTTTCCATGTAGAGATATAAACCAATATATCATCCAAGTATACTATAACAAATGAATCTAAATATGAGTGTAATACACCATTCACCAGTCTCATAATTATAGTTGGTGCATTACATAAGCCAAATGGCATGACCAACAATTCATACAGAAGTTGTCTTGTCTTTAAGGTGGTCTTCCAGATATCTTCTTCTTTGACACATATTAGGTGGTATCTTGATTTCAAATCCAACTTGGTGAAGTACTTGGTGTGTTGCAAATAGTCTAACAAATCATCGATATTGGGTAGAGGGCACAAATTCTTGAGTGTAATCTTGTTCAAATCTTAGTAATCAATATACATCCTCTAAGTCCCATCCTTCTTGGGACTACAATGATAGGTGGCACACAAGGTGAGGTGCTCGATTGAATCACTCACTGCTCTAGTAGTTGTTGCAACTGCTTCTTCACTTCATTTGCTTCCAGAATAGATTGTCTATACAACCTAATGTTTAACAATGGGGAGTCTGGAAATAACTGTATTTTTTGTTCCACTTCCCTATTGGGTGGTATCCCTTTAGGTTTCTAGAGCACTCCTCTATATACCTATATCAGCTCCTCCAATTGATGTTTCTACTATTTAGTACACCCCTGCAGGGATGCCTTTACTCTTATTGACTCATCATCAAACTAATTTTCTCTTAAGAAAAGTAAAACATATTTCTTAGTGGAACTAATCAACTTCTTGGCTTGTTTGTCTCTTACCAACGAGATCTTTGATTTACCTTTGTGTGTGTTGATTATGTAAGACTTCCCATCCTCGATCAGGTGGTACTGGTTGGATCTCTGCATGAATATTTCATCCCTCATATACATGTAGGGTCTCCCAAACACTACACCACACACGTCCAGGGGTACTACATCCAACACCACTTCATCAATAAAGTTTGCACATACAACAAATTTAATCCTACATTGTTTCATTACCTTGATCTATGCATCCATGTTTACCCAACCTAATGGATAGGGGCTAGGATGATCGCAAACCTCCAATACAATATTGTTGACCAAATCCACTTCTATGAGATTAGCTTATGAACTGGAGTTGGGCAGAGTGTTTATCTTGTCTTTTTGACCTATATATTGATGTGTAATAGTTTGTTCATCTTCTTCTCTTCCTGGTGATGAAAGCTACTCTGATTCACCTCCTTCTGCAATGATGCACAAACAATATTCTCATCCACATTGGAGCTTATTTGAACTTGATTGCTTGAATATGTGGCGGGAAGATTCTTTTTATTTGCATCCTTCTTGCAGTTATTTGGGCTCATCTCTAGATGTACTTTCAAACACTTTTTCTCAGTGTTACCATCAATATTGCAATGGTTACAATGGTTGTTGGGATCCTTGCACTAATGTGCAGTGGTTATTGTCTTCTTATCCTACCCCCTTCCACTTCTTCTTCCCCTCCTTGAAATTTTCTTGGTGCTCTTTCTACTTGGAACCGCTTGGTTGCCCTTTCATGTGGCCTATGTTTTCCAGATACTGTATCTGTACACATGTCTCATCCACTATCCTTGGCTTGAAAAGAATCGCTTGCTTTCGTAGATGACTATGGAGACACCCCAGATACTTAAGGAGTACATATGGGTTCTTGGGAGAGATACCCAATATGATGGCCATCTTTTTGAACATGGTGGTGTACTCCTATACACTCTACCCATGCCTTTGCCTGAAGTAATGCCAATAGATCCATTGGTCCTCTACATACCCAATAGGATAGAACTAGGACTTAATGAGGGTTTCAAAATCCTCCCGCTTTGTTACTGGTGGATGACCCTCCAGCCTAAGTGTCTCTATGTGACTTTCTCATCAGGTTAAGGCATGGTCCTCTAACTTCAGCCTGGCAAATGAAATCTTTTTCTCCTCATATATATGTTGAATGTTGAAATAAACTTCTAATTGTCACGACCAATGATTTAGTTTTAATGCATCAATCTCACCTTGGCATGGCTTTGTGTCCACTTTCACTTCCATATTGAATAGGGACTGTGAAGTATTAATGGCACTCAAACTGGGCTACTCTTTCTTGGGCTCTTTCCTCGACTCCTTTTCTAGGTATTCATTATCTTTGAATTTCCCTTATGATCTAATCTCAAAGTTAGAGCCTCCAACATTCTTTATGATCCAAGATTGCTTGCTAGAGCCACCATGAGGGGAGTCATATTGTGAGATATCTTAGTGACTTGTCCTTCTGGCCTCTTAAATCTCACATGTGTTGGATCTTAAGGGTTGTTATGAACATACTCGTCGGCCATGGCTAGGGTTTTGCGACTTTCTTCTTAAACCAATTCATGGATCCCTGCAACTTCCCAAAAATACTCAAAGAAACTTCCTTTGATACCAATATGATCTGTAAATTGCCGTGGATATTCCACTGAAACGGTTCGTCACAATAGATCTTAAACTATTATGAAATCTTATATTTTAAAAGTTGATTTCCTTGGATCCTAGATTAGTTAATTACTAGCTTTGCTTGAATTTAAGAAATAACTGAAATATAAAAATGAAAGAACACGCACAAAATACACTCCATCCACAAAAATCAACACAAGATTTGACCTAGGAAACCCAATATGGGAGAAACACAGCTAGAAGGTGAGGCCTATGCTTTGCTCTCTTTGCTTCAATTATAAAATACACATACAAAGGAATGGGAACTCACTATGGAGTTACCTTTTCACAATGTGGTCTAAATGACCGCTACAAAGTTCTCCTCCTCCTTTGTTATGCTCACAAAATACCACTCTCAGATGTTTTTCTCAGCTATGGAACAAGATACAATGCAAAAGAATGGAACCCCTTTTCCTCCTAGTGGCCTGGTATTTAACATAGCCCGATAGCCATCTAGGGGTGAGGTTTTTACTTCCTCAACCCTCAATTATGATAAGTTTTTGGACCTTCTAGAATATTATTGAAAGTCCACACATGGATAGCCCCAAATTTCTGAGTAATGGGGGTCGACATGGCATACTCTCGCACTTTGGTGATCAACATGGTAGGTCAACTTGCGAGAGGCATAACTTTTGTATACAAACTCTTATTGATGTGATTTTTTGTCATTGGAAAGGTCATTGAGTGTAGATCAATCTCAAGGAGTCCAAGCTAAAGTTGGGAAAGTTTTGAACCCAAAAATGTTGTTTGATGCCTCAAAATGGCTCCTGTTGGTTTCAAACCCCAATTTTCCAAATTGGGACCTACCATTAAAATGACCCTGCTAGTTGGTTTCTCCAATTTTTTCCATTTTTAAAGCATCGAGATAAATGAAAAATAATATAATGATCCAATTCAGGTCACTTACTCTAAAATTTGAACCAATTTACATATCACCCTTATACCTTAAAATAAATTGTAATATGCATGGTTGTACTATAGTTCTAGCATGTGTAGAAATAAGGACATTTATGCAACTTTAACTGTATTCTCAATTATCATCATCCTTTGGGAGATAGAAACAAATATTGGCCATGTTCTAAGATAAAAATGTCAGTATTACATTGGCACTTCTTCTAAAATGCATTTACATTTGTAATTACACACAACTATAGATTTAACTATTATATAGACTTGTTGGAATGTTGTTGTGTTATGAGATCTGAAAATATAATCTAGAAGACAAAGCCTCAACTTCACAAGAATAAACCAAATAATTCACCAAATATTTAACACAAGAATCTAGATAAAACCTTTGAGGTAGGGTAACACCATATATTATTCCTTACGGAAGGAATGCACTCCTCAAGCAATCCTTGTGTGTTACAATAACAATATACTTCACTATGCTCATTACATTGTTCATCCCTTCCTTATATAATACCACCCAAGAGCATTCTAGAGAAGGAATATTCTAGAAAGTCTTCTTACATTTATTATGTTCATAATAGTTCACCTTAGATTGAATGGCCTCCATTATTATCATATTATGGGCCCTTCGACCCCCACATTATTTCCCTAGCTACATTACATTCCATCCCCCTTCACATGTTTCACCCTCGAAACATGGGAAGAAACCATACAATATGATCGGTTAGGAAATGTAGCCAACTAGTACCAAGTTAGTGAATCCATCCATCCTAATGGAAGATGAACACGATGTTAAACTATTGTCTTGCCACCCTAATCTTGATCCTTATCGTGCCTTTGGTGCCATGGGATTATTGGTGTACCCTGACATCATCTTGCAGTGGTGGTATTCCTCCACACACCTCTTGATTGGTTTCCTTTCTGGTGCCATGTCGGTCCATAATAAGTGTGGTGATTCCCACGCCCTTGCCTTGATTGTAACATCCCCACTATAATCCCTAGTTTAATTAATGCATAATGTATATATGAATGTGGCTATGGCTAAGGGATGTAATATGCGAAATGTATTTTTTGAATTTTAATAAATAAAACGTGATGCATTTGTTGTGGGATATGGAAAGAGATGAGGGTTGAGTTTTCCACAAGAGAAGGGACTCTCTAAGAGGGGTCCAAAGGGGAAATGATTTATGGGTATTAATTCAACTCACTTTCCTAAATTTTATGGGTATTAAGTCAACCCAATGGGATTATTGATCTCCCCATATAGTAAGCAGAGAGCAAAAAAGAAGAGCGTTGGAGCTAGAGCAAGAAGGTTGGGTGAATTCTAGAGTATGTTGGAGCATTTTGGAGCCAAAGATTAATGAAACGGGTTGTTGGGCCTGAAGAGTGAACCCATGTGGGAGTTGCACTGTAACATCAAGTGTTTGTTGTTGTTTGCTAGTAGTGTTCGTAGCAGTGAATTCCCTTGAGTTAACAACAGAGAGATTTCTGGTTACCTGTGCCAGAGAGACCCTGATAAATGAATGAGATTCTTGATGGACTGAGATCAATGAAGGGTTACATTCCTTGGGTTGGGTAGGTCGGAAGAGAGATGGAGGAAATTCAGGATAGTTGTAGGAGAATACCACTAGGTTGTGGGATATTGCGCTATGAGTGGACTGTGAGAGGCACCCTTGTTTTATGGATTCTTAGCCCCAACTCAGGGGTGACTTACTGTTGATATTTGGAACAACAAGTCTATGTTTGGGTGGAACATCCGTCTCAAGCAGTTGGTTACACAAGTGCTTTGAAAAGATAAGTGTTTATCTATTCTTTTAGTTATTTCATGAGTTTATTTGTCGTGCTTAACGTTTTGTATGTGAATTGTTTAATTGTTGTTAAGAATTAGTTTATTAGATGCATTCTTGTTCATTTCATCATATTGTAGCTACATATTGTTAAATGGTATCAGACAACAATTAAATTTGTGTACGATTTGTAGTTGATAAGCTACAAGAATTTAGTTAGCAAAAAAATTTCGATTTTGTGTATTTCTGCGAGTTATGTTCCTTGGTTAAGTCGGGGAACTTTACAAATTGGTATCAGAGCCACAGGTTCAACATCGAGCCTGGATGGGCCAAACTCAACACGTAGAAGCTGAATTTGCAAAATTAAAGCTCAGAGGATGTTTGCAAATTTATTTGTCAAAATTACTCTAGTGAAATTAGGGGGAAATTTCATGAGGAATTTGAGAAATTGAGCTCATGGGTGAAAATCCCCAATTTTAACCTCTAAATGAGTATTTTTGGGCCTATAATTGGTCAAATTTTGGACATTACAGAGCATTGAGGGTGAAATTGGGCGAAATTGGGCAAAAGCCCCAATTTCTAAAGTGAAATCCGTTGAGAATTTGACGTGGAAGTGTCGAATTTCGGGTGCAAAGGTTGAATTGACATGCATAAGGCCGAAATAAATTGGCCATAACATGCTTAATTTTAGAGTTTCATGGTGGCCATGGAGGAAATTTTGAAATTATGCATTTTTAAAATTTTGGGAAAATTTGAGTAATTTTCTGTACCATGATGTTAGCATGACATGGGGGCCATATGATAGGTGACATGGTAGTGGTGACGTGGACTACCACGGTGGCAGGTCCATGATGGTAGGTTAGTGTCACAGTGGCAGGCCAGGGTGGCAGAGTGGTGAGAAGATATCATAAGTGGTATCACATCGCTCACAAGACTGTTTTTCCAAAGGTCTTCAGCGATGCAAAACCAGTGAAAATGAGCCACGTATCAAGGCATTTAACCCTCGAGCACGTTGGTGATGCAAAATGGATTTTCCGTTGTTGATCTTCCCTAATTATCTCCACAATATGTTCAGGGAATGCAAGTTCGCACGTTACATCGCACAGCGGGTGTTAACCCTTGAGCACGTTGGTGATGCGAAATGGATCATCCCCCATTGATCTTCCATGATCATCTTCGCCATTTGATTGGGGAATGCAAGTTCGTGTGTTGAGGAAAAGGGTGTGAGATGGGACCCACCCATCCACACAACCAATGAAAGGATGTTAGGTGGAGGTCTGACAGATGAGGTGGGACCATTGTCCCATTTGAGATCAAATGTGTGCCAGGTGGGCAGACAATACGGGTGAGCCCATAAATAAAAATATTTTATTAACTATAAAGGTCAGTGTAAATGTAAAAGAGATGAAGGAGAAGAAGAGGGAAGATAATGAGGAAGATGATGAAGGATGACAGGGCAGGGTCGGGGTGGATAAGGGTTTGACATGGAGTCACTTCAAAGTAATACGTGGACCCAGAACATCATATCAACAGTTATATCAGCATTAATTAGTCAAATAGTCAGGAAAATTATAGTTATTTTGTAGTTCTTAAACTTGTAGGGCCATTTTGAGGCCCTAAACAACGTTTTTAGGCAAACAAAAGTCTTTTCCAAAATTGTGTATGCATACATTTTTGTCTAACAAAAATTTATTTGCATGCACATTTTCTTGCAGAATTCAGAGGTATAGGAAGGCAGTTTGGTTCACGTATGAGAACTACAATCATGGAGGATTCCCAAGGGTCCTACAAGCATGAAGAGGAATACAGAGGGCTACATGTCTGCATGGGAAATGCTAAGAAAGAGTCTAATGGAAGGAGAGACAGGTATGATCCTATAACTATGAGAAGCCTACATAGATAAGTGTAGAGTTATAGGGAAAATAATGAGAAGATTATGAAAGCCCAAGAAGAGATACTTCATATTCTAAATATGTTGCAGGGGCAAGCCAATAAAGACTTTGGCACAAAGCAAGTATCTAGTGCTAGACAAGTGACAACATCTAGATCCCATAGAAAAAGGGTTGAACGTGGGAATGACAAACAATCAAGGAGTATGAGTGTTATTGGATAAATCCGTAGGTGCGAACACTAACCGATCTCCCTAGATCCACCTGGATCTAGAACAAAGCAAGATAGAACATGACTCTTTCCCTAGATTTTGACCATTGAATTAAATAGGAGGCAAGAACAAATAACATACCTTATTATCGCTTCCTATGGTCTTTGTTGCTCCCGCTTCGCTCCAATGCTCTCGTGGAGCCAAGACCAAGACAACACAAACCAACCAAAGTGAAGATAGCACAATCCATTCAACAGTCAATCTATGTATATGATCAAGGAATTATACAATAAAGTGGAAATAGCTTTATGGGAAAGGGACATGCTACTGTATCATATTAATGGAAAGTAAAGATTATAACCTGAGCCTTGATGTCGCAAACTTCCTTTCGATGGCCCTTGGCTCCGACACACACACTTACTCACTGTTTGCATGAAGAAGATCAACCCCTTTGGATAAACTTGTTGGAGTCTCCAAGCTGTTGTTCAAGCTTCAGTCCTTCACACAATTCTTTCACCAATTCTCCAATGAATCTTGCTTAACCTTTTCCATGAGAATTCCCTCAATATATAGAAGAGAATGGATTAGTTACTTGGATAAGAATGATCCAAAAATATCAGGGAATCCAGTACTAGGATAACCATTCGAATGCCAACCCATTCTTCTAGAAGATTCCCTTCTAGAAGCTTCGAGAATTCATCTTTTTCCTTGCTTTAGGAAGATTTTGCACCCTAGCAGTTCAACACAGTGCGAGAAGTTCACACCCTGGCTTAAGGCAGCCTGCGAGAATGGGTCATTCTCACAGCCAAATATACTAGCAGCCTGCGAACCTTCTTCAAAAATGAGTTTTCTTGGAAGAGATGAAAGTAACTTTTCTCAAGAGAAAGTTCTTATGAAGAGCCTAAGTACACCATCATCAATACATCATCACGCTGACCAAAATCATGGGTAACAATGAGTAGGTGTCATAATTCCCCGTGGAAATACACTAGAAGAGCTCATGCAAGCTCAGGGCCAGGAAACAGCCCAAGTGTGTCTCATGTCAGGAGGCAAAGGATAAGGCCTAAGGACAATATCTTGAAAGGTGAACTCAGGAAAATCAAGCCACCAAATTTCAATGGTGAGCATAGGAAGGGAAAAGAGGTCGAAGTCTAGATGTTGGAAATGAAGAAATACTTTCAGTTGCATGATTATCCCTCCAAGGTAGAAATATGAATTGCAACCTACCATTTGCAAGGAAAGACAACCATGTGGTGGGATTAGTTTAATCAAGCCAAACACCTTAATGAGAGGAAGGTCTCATGGAGGCATTTCAAAGGATATTTCTAGGAGAAATGTTTGTCGGGGCATTACTATGAAAGGAAGATGAAAGAGTTATGTGAACTCAAGTTGGGAAGCATGGGAATGTATGAGTATGATAAGAGGTTCTTTGGGTTGTTGAAGTATGTGTGCTTCATAAAGGATGAGAAGGTCCAAATCCAAAGGTTTATCAGTGGGTTACCTTCCTTCTACAGTGACAAGATACATTATGATAACCCCGGGACCTTGGAGGAGGCCATAAGAAGAGAAAATAATATTTATAAGTAGAGTAGAGGGAGGCCAATCTTCCAAAAATCTTGGAATGACAAGATGAAATGAAAGAGGGATCGAAGGAATAAAGGTTTTAAGCCACCCTTTTTTAAGAACAACTACCAGGCAAATTAGCAAGGACAGTCAACCCAAAATGAGCCCAGGATGGTAGATTCATTTGGGAAAAGGTCAAGGAAGCAACATGTACAATGTTGGGGATGTGAGGGCATTCACTTGTATAGGGATTCCCTTCACAAAGGAGAAAGAGGGAGGATTATCCACGACATTCAAGAGGCTGAAACAATTGAATACATGGAAGGAAGTATGCCAAGGATTTATGCATCATTGGACAATAATCAAGCAGAGTATCACTCCCCCATGATTAAAGTGGAAGGTAAGATTGATAACTAGCCTATAGCAATTTTAATTGATTATGGAGCTAGCCATAGTTACATAAAATCAAACATTGTTGAAAGATTTTACTTCCAAAGGAGTAAGCACAAAAAATCTTGGTTAGTTCAGTTACCATAGGGGTTAAGAGAAAAATCAATGAGTTGGTTAAATATTGCTCAATAGACATGAATGGACGCAACACAAAGGTAGAGGTGAACATCATACCATTGGGTCATATGATTGTCTAATTGGCATGGATTGGTTGGAAAAACACCATGTTGTCCTACATTGTTACAATAACACAATAACTTGTCTTGATGAGGGAGGGAAGCAGGGCAAGATTCAAGGCATTCCAAGAGTTGTAGTTGTTAGAGAAATTTCAGCCATGTAGCTGAAAAAGAGTTTTAGGAAGGGATGTCAAATTTTTGTAGCCCATATGGAAGAGGCAACCAGAGCTAACGTGTCAAGCATTGAAGACCATCTAATCTTGAGGTATTTTGAAGATGTTTTTGTGGAAATTCCAAGATTTATAGCAAAGAGAGACATTGATTTCTCAATTGATTTGGTGCTAGGAATTTCCCTAGTGTCCAAGACACCTTACATAATGGGCATACCATAATTGAAATAGTTGTAAATGCATCTTGAAGTGTTGTTAAAGAAGGGGTATATACACCCAAGTGTGTCACCTTAGGGAGCTCCAATTCTTTTTGTGAAAAACAAAGATGGAACCTCAAGGGTATGTATTAATTTTATATAGTTGAATAAGGTCACTATAAAGAACAAATTTCCTTTGCAAAGGATTGATGATCTATTTGATCAGGTGAAAGGTGCGAGAATCTTATACAAGATTGACTTGAGATCAGGTTATCATCAAGCGAGGATAAAGGAAGAAGATATCAACAAGACAACATTCAGAAAAATATATGGGCATTATGAATTTACAGTAGTGTCGTTTGAGCTGTCAAATGCCCCAAGTGTTTTCATGTACCCAATGAATGGAGTGTTCAGGGAATACCTGGACAAGTTTGTGATTGTGTTCCTGGATGATATACCCATCTAATCAAAGACAAAAGAGGAACATGAGTAGCATTTAAGAGTGGTGTTGCAAGTTTTAAGAGAACGTAAGTTGTATGCTAAGCTAAGTAAGTGCATCTTTTATCAAAAGAAGATTCACTACTTGGGGCATATGATTTCAACGAAGGGGATAACAGTTGATCCTGAAAAAATAGATGCCATTAGAGGATGGCCAGTGCCAATAAATGTGACATGGGTAAGATCATTAATGGATCTCGTTGGTTATTACCAAATATTCATAAAAAGATTTTCAAATATTGCAAGCCCAATTACTTCTTTCCAAAACAAGGGAGTGAAATTTGAATGGACTTCCAAGTGCGCAGATATTTTTCAGCAATTGAAAAATATTTTAACAAGTGAAACAATCTTGAAGATTGCATATCCAAATGAAGATTTTGTGGTGTGCATCGATGCGTACAAGGAAGGGCTCGATGGAGTCCTCACTCAAAAGGATCATGTGGTATGCTACGAGTCCTAGAAATTAAAAGAACATGAGAGGAATTATGTTACACGTGAATTGGAATTAGCAGCCATTGCTCATGCACTAAAAATGTGGAGACATTACCTCATGGGGAGGAGATTGAGCTAAGGATAGATCATTATGGTCTAAAACATTTGTTTGGGCATGCCACATTTAAATCCAACCAAACTAGATGGTTGGAATTTCTAAGTGAATATTACTTTGAAATTAAGTATATGGAAGGAAAGGAAAATTAGATGGTTGATGCACTCAGCAGAAGAGCTCATGAAATGCATATTGTAGCCATTGACATGTATAACACACATTTAAAAGACAACATTTTAGGAGCTGCAAATTCAGATCAACGATATCTAAAAATAAACGGAACATTACAACAAGGCGTTTTACAACAAAAAATTAAATATTATGAGCTATAAGAAGATGGAATACTCATATATAGAGGACAAAGGTATGTGTTAAATTCCAGTGAGCTAAAAAATATAGTGCTAAGGGAAATGCATAATGTTCCATATGTTAAGCACCAAGGATATCATAAAACAATTACAGTTGTAATAAGTCAATACTTTTAGCCATGAATGAAGAAAGAAGTGGTTAATTATATTGTTAGGTGCATGGAGTGTCAAAAGGTGAAGACAAAGCATAGACATCCAACGGAGCTGGTACAACCATTTCCCATTCCTGAGTGGAAATGGGAAGTAGTTACAATTGATTTTATTACAAATGTGCCTAGAACAGTGAAGCAAAATGATTCCATCATGGTGGTGGTGAAATAATTGACTAAGGATACACATTTTATTCCAGTAAAGACTACACAAGGCAACAAGCATTGCAGAGATCTACATGAAAGAAGTTGCTAGGCCACATGGAGTGCCCAAGGCAATTGTTTCAGACAAAGGCTCAAAATTTACATCAAATTTTTGGAAAGGCTTGTTCAAAGGCTTTGGGAGAACTTTAAATCTTTGTATAGTGTATCACCCAAAGTCAGATGGCCAAACAAAGAGGACTAACATAATCATTGAAGGCATGCTCAAAATGTATGTGATGGACTAACCATCAAAGTGGGAAGACTACATCCACTTAGTAGAGTTTGCTTACAGTAATGGGTATCGAGCGTCATTTAAAGGAAATCCAATATGGCAAGAAGTGTAACACACCAGTGAGTTAGGATAATCTAGTAGACAGAGTTATCATTAGGCCAAAATTATTGAAGGAAATGTGGAAGAGCAAATAGTGAAGATCGGACAGAATTTAAAGGATGCCTAAGACAAGCAGAAAAGTTATGCAAACAAGAACATAATTTTTAGAGATTTTAAAGTGGGTGAACATGTATTTTTGAAAGTGAAATCAAAGAGAAGTTCGCCAAGATTGGGTTGCTGCCCAAATTTGGCAACAAGATATTGTGGGCCTTTTAAAATCTTAGAGAAGATAGATCAAGTCGCATACATGCTAGCATTGTCTACATCCATGAGAGTGCATAATGCATTTCATGTGTCGTTATTAAAGAAATATGTGTCTGGCCCTAACCACATAATTGATTAGATTGTGATCTAGGTGGAGCACGAAGGGGATTTTCCGGTGGAACTAGTATGCATCCTGGACCGGAAAGTCAAAATGCTTAGGAACAAATCCCTGGGATTGGTAAATGTTCAATGGACCTACTACGATCTTGAATATGCAACTTGAGAGCATGAAGAAACTATGCAAGATGAATACTCACAATTTTTTGTCAATTTTGAAGAAAATAGAAGTTAAAAATGCAAGACTCCATTTTTGGGAAGCTAGAGTTCTGAAACCACATCTCATAATTCTTGGTCACCTGCATTGATAGCCCTGATAAAAGAATGGTGTAGTCTAATGGATTGAGGGCAATGAAGGGGGTGCATTCCTTGGGTCAACATGTTAAGAGGAATATGGGATAATGGTTGGAATTGTTGTTCGAGTTGTGAAATTGCAGATTTTTTTTCTAAGTATTGTGATGTAAAATTGTATATGTTTCTCGACATGGTGTTGTGCACCGAGTACAGTGCACAATTGTATGGGAGGGGGAATGTAACATCCCTACTATAATCCCCAATTTAATTAATGCATAATGTAGATATGAATGTGGTTATGGCCAAGCAATGTAATATGTGAAATGCATTTTCTGAATTTTAATAAATAAAATGTGATGCGAGCTATTGTGGGATATGGACAGAGATGGGGGATGAGTTTTCCAAAAAAGTAGAGAGTGTCTAAGAGGGGTACAAGGGGGAAATTATTTATGGGTATTAATTCAACCCAATTTCCTTAATTTTATTATTATTAAGGATAACTTCCATTTATGGTTGAGTGTATGAGAGCCCAATCATTAAAATCATGTAAGAGGGTGGGTGTGAGAGTCACATCCCATAGTTATTGGGGAGCATGGGGTTGAAGTACAATCAGCGTTGGGCAGAGTGAGCAGTCAATTGTCTTGGAAAAATAGAGGAAATTCATATGGGGAGAGAAGACAATTTTTCACATTCACGTTGTGGCATGAACAATAAGCATAGAGTAGAAAAGAAGAGCACTAGAGCTAGAGAAAGAAGGATGGGTGAATTATGGAGCATGTTGGAGCATTTTTGGAATGTTTTGGAGTTGAATATTGAAGAATCGGGTTGTCAGTATTGGAGAGTGAACCCTCATTGGAGTTTCCTTGTAACAACAAGTGTTTCCTGGTAGTTTTCCTCACAGTGAGTTTCCTTGAGTTCCCAATAGAGAGATTCCAGGTTACATGTGCTAGAGAGACCATGATAAATGAATGGGGCACCCAATGGACTAAGAGCAGTGAAGGGGTACATTCCTTGGGTTGCACAGGTCAAGAGGAAGAGAGCTGGAGGAAATTCAGGATAGTTGTAAGGGAATACCAGTGGGTTGTGGGATATTAAGTTGTGATTGGACTATGAGAAGCACCCTTCTTTTGTGGATTCCTAGACCCAACTTGGAGATGACTTGTTGTTGAGATTTTGAAAAACAAGTCTATGGTTGGTTGGAACGTCTGTCCCAAGCAGTTGGTTGCACAAGTGTTTTAAAAAGATAAGAGTTTATCTATTTTATGAGTTATTTCATGTATTTGTTTGTTGTGCTTAACACTGTGTATGTGAATGGTTTATTTGTTGTTAAGAATGAGTTTATTAGTATCATTCACATTCATTTCATCTTGTTGTAGTTGAATATAGTTAAATTGTATCAAACAATAGTTAAATCCATGTATAATTCATATCTGATAAGCTATGGGAATTTACTTAGCAGAAAAAATTTGATTTTTATGTGTATTTTTGCAAGTAATGTCCCTTAGTTAAGTTGGGGAACGTTACATTGATGGTTTTTGTTTCTCTATGCGTGTGGATGGCGATATGCATCATCCTTAGCTCTTGGTTATTCTTACTTATACCTTTCAACATGTGTTTCCTTAGCTTCTTCTTCATTTTTATGCCCTTCTTGATGCTCTTCTGCAAGTGCTTATGTAGCCTCTGTTTCTCATTCAACTTTGGATGCTACAAGAACTTCTTTAGTTGCCCATGTGGGTCCTTCTTTATTACTAAGAGACATATCCTGCAATGTGATATTCTTTTTCTTATACCAAATCTTCATAAACTTATTTGGCGCATTGGCATTAATTGTACCCACTGATTCCATCCAAGGATATCCAATAATAACATCCACATCATTGAGGTCTATGGCATGAAAATTAGAATGAAACACATATTTGTCCATTATAATCTTCAAATCTTTAAAAGTTTGAATATTTTCACCTTCAGCCTGTGTTCTTCGGATATTCTTTCCAGGTAATTGCAACCTTTTAGCCAAATTAACATTGATAAAATTATGCATGCAACTAGGGTTAATAGAAACAATAAGCTTCTCTTGTTGAATGCATCCATGGACCTGTAATATAGGTTTTCCACGTGAAAATAAACCCTTGATGCTTTCTTTATCCTTACTCTTGGCATGAGACCACCTATCTAACAATATTTTTTCAAGTTCTTCATCGAAGAGTGTCATCATTTTGCTATATTTAAGCGAATTCCACCAAATGGCGACATCACCTTGTAATTTACAATCCACCCAAACTTTCCAATACTCTTTCCATGCTGACTTCTCCTCTTTTGTAAAATTTTATATACTAGGGCTACCATCCTTTTTAGTAAAATACATCATGCTTGGAATAAACCTTCAACAAAATCTAGGGTTTATAAAAATAACTTACCATGCAAATTAAGCAGATTTTTCCAAAAAAACCCTGAAATTTGTCGAATTTAAAATGTTGATAAATTCACTTCCCGGACTCCATTTCAGACGATGTTTTTTTTTAATAGGGTATTTTTCCTAGAGGAATTTTAATATCCGATTTGTTTATGCAAATTATGCTCATAAAGTTTCATAATTGAGTCTAAAGTGCGTAGCACCCTTTTTTCCCTTGAAAAAATCTACAAGAAGAACTAAATTTTTCTTCCTTTCTTTGGCTGAAGAAAGAGATTTGATACCAAATGTTATGGGTCAACTTCACAAGAATAATCCAAATCATTCACGAAATATTTAACAAGAATGTAGCCAAAACCCTTGAGGTAGGGTAACATCATATATTATTCTTTACTAAAGGAATTCACTCCTCAAATAATACTTGCTTGTTACAATAACAATATGTCTCATTATGCTCATTACATTGTTCAACCCTTCCTTATATAATACTACCTAAGAACGTTCTAGAGAAGGAACCTTCTCGAAAGTGTTTTCACATTTATTATGTTCACACTAGTCCACCTTACATTGAATGGCCTCTGCTATTATCACTATGGGCCATTCGATCCCCCATTACCTCCCTAGCTACAGTACATGTTGTAAATGTACATTTATGGAAATAAATTGTGTGAAAGTTTAGAAATGTCCCTAGTCTTGGTGAAAATCCGATTGAGATCTCGTCTTCACTGATGATCATGGATCCGAGTGAATCGAGGAAGAATGGAAGAGTCTTAACATTGCTTCAATAAATTTAGATCAACAACTAGTTTCATAACTTTAATTCCGAGATTTTCAAAGGTCTTGGGAAGAAAAACAATACAACAATTTAGTATTCTATTAGGTTAATAACAATTAGTCATAAAACTCCTCGAACAATTAAGTTATATGGATCGTAGGATTCTTTTAATGAGTGTTAATTATCGTAGCACTTGTAGTGTTTAGTCTAATGTTTTAGAAAATCAACAGGGTAGTTGTCTAAATGTGCTACTAAATGGCTATTTTTTAGCTACTTGAAATAATGGGAGGGGAAATTGGCATTTTTCACCTTAAATCTAATAGGAATCATTTTGGATTGATAGAAACACATATATCAAATATTTACATTGTATAATTCGGTTGCAGTAGGGGTATTCAAGGGTGTTGAATCCATTTCCACGCCTAAAAATGGTTATTTCGTCAATCCAAAATTGCAATATCAACAAATATTGCTTGGTTGGATTCAGATGATGGAAAACCAAAAAAGGCCTAAGTCATATAACATTTATCCTTCTTCCTTCATAGGCATCTTGTAAGCTATATCCTACAACTTAGACGCTTGTAGATCTTCCAAAACAATCATATTGCACACTAACTAATCTATGGAGACTATAGAGTCACATTGTGTTTATCTAAAGTGGCTTTCTCTTAGTTGTTTCTTGGGATGGTGAGTTTGATTACCGATGTGCTTGCCCTTTTGGGGATTCAATTTCATATCTCTTTAATCATTTTTATATTTGGTTTGATCTTGTATTAGGTTTGATCTCTTATTGTAGTACTTTGATATTGGTTTAAATCATTAAGCACGGTTTATTATATGTGGTCTTAGTGGGATGATATTTAACTAAGTTTGAGTTTCAAACATCAAGCATGTATTTATTCAATATTCATCATCTTGATCAAATGGTATGGATTTTTATTGTTCAATATGAGGTTTTCGATATGGGCTAAGAATGCTTTTAGGTATAGCCATGGTGTGCATTTAATGCAAAAAATTCTAACTCCAATTTCATAAGCCTAACACAATATGCAGTGATTTCAAATTCTTCTAGAGCCAATGCACCCCAAAGTTGCACTACTTGTCAATTTTCACTAAGCATGGGAATGTATAGAGGACGAGTTCGAGTCTCATTTAATGTATGTTGTAGTGCATGTGTATGTGAAGATCTCTTCACATATTTTTTGTGGCCCTACCTTGCCATGACTTGATTCACAAACCTTTGGATGGAATCTTTTGGCATCGGTTTAAAAAGTGATCAATGTATGTGAACATACACTATGACCAATGCATGTCATCCATAAGTTTTGTTAGGGTCATTAGAGATGTTGTATTTAAAAATTGCACCCTTCCTGCTAGGCGAATGGTTATGTTTCTCTTCTAATGTTGTATTTCAAAATTGCACCCTTCTTGCTAGGTGAATGGCTATGTTTCTCTTCAACTATAGAAATAACGTAGACAAATTCAAATCCACACAATACATATCACATTTTAACACATTTTATTTTCTTATGGTGTCCTTTGCAACTTCAGGGGCAATTACTAATTATATAAATAATGCAATGCTATGAAGAAGAGTGATCCAGATTTATGAGCGGAACGAAATTAAACCACATATTTATAATACTAACATTGAGACATAGTGAATAATAACAGAGATACAGTAAAACTTGACTACTATTAAATAAGAAATATGTTGAAAACTGTAAAATGTAGACTGAAAACAAGCTTGCTAGAATGGTGGCAGCTTATCTCTGAGAAGAGATGTGACGGCTATGCTCATTCGCAAGAAGATGAGTACCATGAGGCTCTGAAGGCCTTTTTAAAATAATCATGAATTCCATAACCCTAGACATCCAAAAACCTAACCCTAGGAGATGAAGTGCCAAAAGTCATGTGGGCCTTGTTGGGGTAAGTTAGTACATCAACTTCATGGGGTTGTAACTTTTGCATACGATCTTCGTTTAGGGAACACGATAGCTCGTTGGAAATTTATTGACAATGATATTAATTTAGGGGGCTCAATGAGAGCCTTTGACTGTCGTTGATGTGCCCGATTGTGAAAAAATGTCATTTAGGGCCTCAAAATGGCCCCAAAAGTTTGGGACCCAAAAAAATGCTAAAAATAGTAAGTTGCCAAAAAATTGTTTTGAGCTAGTTGGAAAAGGTGGGTGGCCACCGAGATCCTCCTGGATCAATCCTCACCCCTTAGGAAGAAATGGTCTCCATTGCGTTGACTGCTCCCATCATATGAGGAAATTTCTGTTGAATTTCACCATGGGTGAGTCACTTGCCTTGGTGCAGGAATTGTCTTGCTTTGGCAACCCGATAAAGCTGGATCCTCTACTGGCGAGTGCCCTTGACCTGTGTGTCTGTGATCTGATCAATGGATGCATGTTCCAGCAGTCAAGGATGAGCTATGTTGGTGTCAATTATTATGTTATCTCTGAGGTGTCCAATAATGGTGGAAAATAAGGCCAAAGGAGGTCCACATTGAACATTGGGTGCAAGCCAAGGAAGGGGGGAAGGTTGAGCTCAAAATAATTCTCACCGACAACCTTGGTGATGGTGTAAGGTCCATAATGAAGTGGACGAAGCATCCGATGAGGCCTTGTAAGGTGTTATTTCTGAAAGTACAACCAAACTTTGTCTCCCACCTGAAACTGGTGTGGAACCCAGTGTTCATCATGGCGTTGCTTGTACTTGGCATGGGACTTATATAACATATCATGAACCTATTGGTGGATGTGCTGGATCCGCTCAATGAATCGAGTTTCTTTGTCAGCTTCAGTTGGAGCATGCAATGAGTCTGCCTGGGTGGCTGCACGTGCTAGTGCACCATCCATGGGACCCAATGGTTGAAATCCCAACCCAACTTGAAAGGAGTTGTGGTCGATTGAGCTATGTATGGCTCCATTGTAGTTGTGTTGAACATAGGTAAGAATCTCATGCCAGGTGGAGGGGTGCTTGGAATTGTACATGCACAGGTTGTGCACGATCATCCGGTTGACGACCTCGGTTTGGCCATCCGTCTAGGGGTAGAAGGCAGTGGACTTAGTGAGCTTGGTGTCCATCATTGACCAGAGGCTCAAACTGAATGTGCTAAGGAACCGACTGTCCTAATCTGAGGTAATGGTTTGTGAGATCCTAAAGTGTACCCACACTCATTCAAAGAAGATCTTAGTAGTTGCCTCCATTGTAATGCTCTTCTTGAAGGCGACCACAATCGTCATTTTGGAAAAGCGGTCAACAACCACAAAAACATAGTCATTTCCCCGCTTGGTGGACGAAAGGCCCGACATATACTCTATTGAGATGGATTGCCAGGGCCTGTCAGGATTAGGAAGATAAGTGTGAAGGCCTTGTTTCTCAGTGGCCAGTTTGGCAATAGCGCAAGCAGTGCAAGACCGAATATACTTGTTGACATCCTGTCAAAGTTTCGATCAGTAGAAATATCATTGCAACACTGCCACTGTGTTTTTCACGTCGAAGTGCTTTGCCACTCGATTGTAGTGGGATTCCCAAATCAACTTCACTCGCTCGCTTGATCGAACACAAAGATGGCCCAGATGGCACAACAACATGTCCTGAAGATGGAAATTAGTGACAATTGTGTTTGCACCCAACATCTAGTAGGTGTTGGCGAAGTTGGGATCTATCTCATAGAGGTGCGGCCATCACGAGGTCTCGTGACCACAAGAGTCTAGCACTGTGGTGAGTGCCGCGAATGGAGGTTGGTTGAGGAAATCAATGACTCGGTTGGTACTTCATGATTTATACTTGATGTTGAGGTGGAACTAATGCAAATATGTGGACCACTTAGGGGTGGTCATTTTGCAATTTTCCTTGTGTCTGCATGAACTGCAATGACTTATGATCAATGTGGATGGTTGCCTCCTTCCCGAGAATGTAATTCCTCCACTGGTGGCACGCTTGCATAATGGATTACATTTATTTTTCATAAGTAGGGTACTTACAGACGACATGTGATATTGTGTCACTATGATAGGCCATGAGGTGGTCGTGTTGAGTGAGGACTATGTCGACAGCATAGTCTGAAGCATCTGTCTCGATCTCAAAGGGTTTTTGCAGGTCAAGTAATGAAAGCACTGGGGTTGAGCACAAGCGTTACTTCAGATCATTGAACGCTTTATGTTGGGACAAACCCCACACAAATTTTGCCTAACCACCACCCCTGGTTATTTGGTTGAGGGCCCATGCAAAATAGGAGAATCCCAACATGAACCTGCAATAGAAATTGGCAAGGCCTAAGAAGCTTTGAAGCTCAATGAGCGTGGTTGGGGCTGGCCAGTCACGGATGACTTGGATCTTGGTTGGATCAACATACACACCATGCACATCAACAATGTAGCTTAGGTACTAGACTCTGCCCATGTCGAAGGAGAATTTCTTCAAGTTGGCATATAGCTTGTGCTATCGCAAAGTGTGAAGAACCTGCTAATTATGTTGCAAGTCTTCTACCTAAGTCTTGTTGTAGATGAGGATGTCATCAAGATACACCACCAAAAAAGAATTAGTGAAAGGTCGCAAGATATCATCAATCATCCTCATGAAAGTTGTTGGGGCATTTTTCAAACTAAAGGGCATGACCATTCATTCAAAAATACCCTCTTTTGACCCTAAGGCAGTTTTCCATACATATGTCTACTCTATTTGGACCTGATAGTAGCCAGACTTCAGATCAATCTTACTGAAGTATTTGACCCCCTTGAGTTGATCAAAGAGATGGTCGATTCAGGGAATCAGATACTGGTTCCTTACTATGATTTTAGTTAAGGCTCTGTAATCAATGCAGATTCGTCAGGTCCCATCTTTCTTCTACACTAGTACGATTGGGCTTCCACAAGGTGATGATCTTGTTCGGATGTGCCCCTTGTTGAGAATCTCTTGGATCTGATGCTTGATCTCCTCATTTTCTAACAGAGAGCGACAATAGATTGGCCCATTGGGTAGTGGTGCGCCGGGGGTCAGATCGATGGGATGCTTGACCTGACAGTGCAGAGGTACCCCAGTCGGTGATGAGAAGATGTCTTTGTATTGTTACACGACCTTATCCACTTACTTCTATTGCTTGGAGAGGTCAGTCATAGAGGCCATGGATGTGGCTGCAACATTTCGCTCACTCTAAGAGCGAATCACGAAGAAGACAAACTTTCGAGTCTAAGAAATGACATTCTTGCATTGCTTGGCAGAGATCAAGGAAATAACACTGGGTGGGACTACATCTGGTATCCTGTACAATTTCCTGTTTAATGTAATAATAACACTGTGAGGCCTAGACTTATATACAACATGGCATTTCCATAAATAAGGTTGGCTCAAAAGAACATCACAAAATTTAAGGGGAGAAACATCACACAATACATCATCTGTGAATGGCTTGATGTCATACAACATGCGACATTATTGGCTTACGCGAAGATCACTTCCTTGACGGAGCCATCCGACGGTTTAGGGCTACGGGTGCAGCGTTGTCGGCAGGGCTAGCCACTTGACAACCTCTGCTAAGATGAGGTTATTTTGGCTACCACCATCAACGATGAAGTGCAACAGAGTGCATTTTACTCACATTTGTGAATGAAAGAGGCGCTCGCCTTCCTCTGGCTCATCAGGTTCATCAGGTGGATCTTGGTGGTAGAAATGGTGGCATTGGGTTCTGTGTCAATGATCCATCTGCCCTTTTCTGCTTCTGACTCAGTCAAAATTTGCATGTAATTCAAAGGATTTTACCTCAGCCACCAATGACCTCTTTGAGCGGCAATCAATAGTGTTATTCCAGGGGCTCTTATGGAAGTTGCACCACTTGTCGATATCTTTCTTCATCTTCCCATTGTCCTTCTTTGCTTGCGGCTTGGACTAGTTGTCTTGAGGTTGACCATATTTTCTTTGTCCTTTGTTCTACGGGTTGGGGCTTACCTTGCCCTACTTCTACTATGAGGGGTTCCCAGACCCAAACTGTCGCGTCTTTTGTTTAATCTTCTGCTCAATTTTGATAGCGTATCGATAGGCCACGCCCAAGGATGAGATGTTAAAAAATTCCATTTATGTCTGGATGTATCTCTGTAGACCGCCGCGGTACTTAAGCACTAGATGGAAGACATTGGTGAACTCTAGCACTGTTTGGTCTCTTTTCTGCCACAGTGTGGTGCATATTGTATACAATTCGTCATAACTTCCAACATGGTAGTATTGTTCCTTAATAGAATTCTTGAAGGAACCCCAAAAGGGTGCAATTGCAAATAATATAGATTCCTCTATTTTCTTTTGATCACAGAAAGTCTCCCACCAATCTTTGACATGGGGGACGGCCTTGAGGAGCGCAAATGTAATATTTTCTCTATTGGAAAAGTTGTGGACAGAAAAGGGCAGATGGATCATTGACATCTGCATATAGAAGGTTTAACCATTTATCTATGACATTTGCATCTATTTGACCTTTAAATATAGGAATATCAAAATTGATATGTACCTTGAAGGGGGCGGCACCTCTGCTTGAGGTGGATGCATCGCTTGTCGACAACTATCGAAGGATTTGTGCAAACTTGTCCATCATCTCGTTCCTTTGTCACTCAAGGGATTCCTCGAGCAACATTTTGAAAGGATCTCTAGCCCCAAAATCTTTCTTTTCGCCCTCCATGGACGATTTCTTGGGCATGCGAGAGAAATTGTCCTCAAGAGAAACAAGGTCGAAACCCAATTATCTATACCCTGACCGCGTCGGGGACATGCATTAAAAAAACGACAAGGAAGAGACCGCTCTGATACCACTGATCCAGATTTATGAGCGGAATGAAATGAAACCACACATTTATAATATTAACACCGAGACACGGTGAAAAATAACAGAGATACAATAAAACTTGACTTCTATTAAATAAGAAATATGTTGAAAACTGTAAAATGCAGACTGGAAACAAGTTTGTTAGAATGGTGGCAACTTATCTTTGAGAAGAGTATGACAACTACGCTCATTCGTAAGAACATGAGTACCATGAGGCTATGAAGACATGTTTACAATAATCATGAATACAAAAACCCTATATATCCAAAAACCTAATCCTAAGAGATGAAGTGGCAAAAGTCATGTGGGCCTTATTGGGGTAAGTTAGTACATCAACTTCCTGGGGTCGTAACTTTTGGATACGATCTCCATTTAGGGCGCACGATAGCTCGTTGGAAAGGTATTGACAAGGAGCTTCATTTAGGGGGCTCAATCAGATCCTTTTTGTTACACGTCAAAATTGCTCAGC
>ML780916.1:104082-124271 GCA_009831015.1 Picea engelmannii
CCATTGTTCTAAGGATGGTACCCAAGGTAAACCATAGACTCTTCAGGGCACAAGGCCAAGTCAACAACAAGGCTCAAAGTTGTTACAACAATATACTCATTATGAGCTCAATATGTCACTTATGAGGGTGGAAACTAGGTGGGGAAGATAACACTCCATCCCACAACCACTTAGACTAAACCTAATTGACATATAAGTTACCCTTTATGAAGATGCTTTATTTTATAAGTATTAAAAAATTTATCTAGTATAATCTTGGATCTTCAATGAGGAAGAATGTTATCACGCCACTTTCATCCGTTTCTGACACTTAAGTGATTTTCTATAAAGGTATCATGAATCACTTTCAAATACATCTGATGAGATCAAAACATTTTAGGAAAGCCCTATCATACATGAAAATCAGAAGTCGAGTTCTAGTTTGACCATTTGAAGACCTATGCACTTATCCTTTTATGAAGCACACGATCATTATTGTGGCATGATTTTGGGAATTTTGTAGCCCATTAAATGGTATAGTCGCTTCAAGAAGCTTCTTAGTTAATCGGTGCACATACCATGATCCGAAAAATCCTTAGATGTTAATTATTCTTTAATACACATAATCATCTAATTTGATTTCAAAATAATAATGATTGTTTCACTGATTGCATAATACACGTGAAGTTACTTATCTATCCAAATCCAAATTAATGATAAACAACTTGCAATATAACTGAGTGAAAATAGAACAACAATACCAAAATCACATACTCAAGTTTGTTAACAGAGTTCACCCAATTTGGTCTACATCACTGGGTCCGCTTCCAATTAAGACCTCTTTATTAATGCTCATATGCTTGTGTTTTTACAATGAACTTCTTACATGTTTCTCAAATTCAAAAACAAAGTGTGCCATCGAATTCCTTGCAAAATTATGAGAAAAATGAGTACAAAATTCAATTCCGTTGAGGAACCTTTTGGCATGCATTATGGTGCTATCCCCAAGTCTCAATACCCTTCGACACAAACTTCAAGACCAAATCCATACTTTGTTTTCATATCATGTCTTGTGCATTAGGCTTCGTGCCCTTTAAATAGGGCACGGCCCCCCAACTGCTACCCGAACTCTGCGACATCAACTTAATTACTAATCAGTTGGAATCCCGAAAGGTGTGGCACCTTTGGCGCAATGGTTAAGGCATAAGTATGGTGGGGAGGAGGTCATAGATTCGAGCTTGCAGACCTCTCCCCGACTGTTGTTTTGTTATAACCACATATCATCGTTTATTCCATAGTTCGGTTGGTAAATTTTGTTAGCTCCCCACACTTTGTGGAACGGTTATATTGGAGGTGAATATACCAAGGGTCGAGGGCTTAGCCCTCTGCCCTTTTTTCGAATGAACATTCAAACTATCAAATTCAAATAGAAATCGCGCCACATATGCTTAAGGGACAAGTGCATGGTGTAATAGTAAGGTTGTTGGGTTGTTAGGCGAGAGAGTCGGGTTCGATCCTCCGGACTCCCAACCATAATTTTGAACAACCTTACCTATAGAAGACCAATGAGAGGTTCCCACATGGCAGCTTCTCATTGGTCCATCATTGCCACGTGTCAACTTATAATCGATCCACTTGTGTTATATGATCGTCATATCACCTACCCATTCAGTCGTACGATAGGCCACATGGCATTCCAAGGTGTTCCACTTTAGCACCGTATGGACTATACGGTTGTGCCATGTGTCATCCTTTTAGTGGTGACACATGTCACCTTGACTTTGACTTTTTGCCATGTTTGACCTTAACTTTGACAGGCCATACATTTTGCATACGAACTCCGTTTGAGATGATTTTTGCTATGTTGGAAAGCTATTGTCGAGCTCTAAGCAATGAAGTCATTTTTTAGAGCATTTTAGATGATCAATTTTTGAGCATTTATGAATCCTCCTAGACCTTTGTGAGCGTTCCAGATCCTTCTGGACCTTTCTGAGCATTATGGATCCTCTTGGATCATTCCTCCCCATTGGAATCCTTTTGGACCACCAATATTTTTGATTACTCAGCAATTGAGTGAGGGTAAAGCTCCCTCACCCTTCTGATCTCAATCCACTTTGATTTGCTTAGTTTTACCCCTTTAAGACCAACTCGAAGATATTCCACATCACCTCGCTGTGAAGTCCTGATTTTTCTAGCAAGAATAACATCTTCCTGTAACACGTCTAAGTACTCTGGAGAAAAATCATCAACTGTCGAAACCTGAATACTTTCATCTTCACCCATAATCATAGGAGACTCATAAAGTTTCAAATTCTCAACATTTAGCACTGAATACATTTGCATGTAGGATGGTATATCCAAATGAAAGGCAATAGTACCAATATTCTCTAAGATCTTGAATGGACCATATCAGATTGGTCTAATCTTTTTACATTCACCCTTTATTATTTCCTTGCCGATATGTAACCATACTTGATCACCAAAATGAAACTGATGATAAACCTGATGATTATCACGCCTAGCCTTATATTTGGCTTGGCTCTTCTCCAATTGTTCTCGTATTGCTTGATGTACATGTTGGATCCTCTCAATGAACCTTTCAACTTTATATGTATCATCGTGACTATCTTCTTTACTTGCTTCCCCAAAAGAAAAATCCATAGGTGATTTATGCAAGTACCCCAAACATACTTTAAAAGAAGTTCTTTGAGTAGAATAATTCATGGCATGATGGTAAGCATGTTGTATATAAGGCAATTGTTCATCCCATAACTTAGGATGCTTGTTGCAGTATCCTCGAAGTAAATATACCATTGTTCTGTTTACCACCTCTGTCTTTCCATATGTCTACAGATGAAACATTATGCGATTTTGTAACTTAGTGTCCATCAACTCCCATAAATGAGACAAACACTTCCCCAAAGAGCGAGAGTCTCCATATGATATAATAGATGTAGGCAGCCCAAAATGAACCCATACATGAGAAAAGAACATATGTGTTGTTTGTTTAGCTGTGACTTGTTTCCTGCATGGCAATAAAATACACATCTTATTGAATCTATTATCACTCCAGGAGTCCTTCTCAGGTTGTAATTTTGAAGAAGCCTGGAAACTTAAAATATGTTTTGGTTTTTTGTGTAGGTTGGATCAAATGGGACACATAAACAACTGGTTTGTTTTCGAGACACTCAAATATATATAACCATGTAAGACTATGCTTTCAAGAGTTAGTAATCAGATGAATAATTGAACTTGGTGGGTGAAGAAGACTATATTTATCAACCAGAACATATATATGATGGGCTGAATAAAGATAGCAGTGATTACTAATCAATGAATGTTTATGAATTGTCAGGATGAGATGACAGTCACCTGCAATTAGACAAACTTGGACAGAGAAAGTAATCAATGAAAGTACAAAAAATAGAAATAAAATGGCAATCTGATAGTAACAGAGAAAGAAGCTTGTGTATCTCTATTATATGTAAGAAAGGTCTAGTACAAAACATCATGGTCTAGTCTCCAGACTCGAACCCCCCCTCACTTCATCTGAAGTTCTTGGCTTTATAGCTTTTACAAAATATTTCTAGATCCTAGAAAATTGGATCAAATATGCTAAAAATGGAAAGTCAAAATAATTTCATGAAAATAGGAAAAGATCCTATTCAATAGGTCAACCTCTATCTTGATAGTCCTAATGATCTTCGACAGCTGCAGCAAACCTTCCAAAGTTGATGGATAAGGGCAAAAAAAAATGCCACCTTGGCAGACATGTCATTCTTTTGCCAAAAATAGATAAGAAGCTTTATCATTTACACTCTGCTAGTACCTTCAAAATTGAGACAGAGCACTAATTTTGATGCTCTAAATTATAATTATCACGTAGAAACCTTCCTTGTGCCAAAAGGATCATGAAAACTGGGATATGTGCAAAAATAGTGCCTCTCTGCCCTGTCTATGCTTTCAGTGGCTAAAGGGCCAAAATTCACTGTGAAATCCCACCTAAGCCACCGAAAGGGCAGGTCTTTGAACTTGCTTCCAAAAATGTTGTTCTTCATCTAGTAATGCTTCAACAATTACACATTCTACAAACAGTAATGCAAGTTGATCAGAAAGAAGGTTTGCTTGCATTCTACTTTTATGTAACTCTCGGGCTCTCTGCAAAGTATGTAAAACTGCATATTCATTGCTTGATGTTGTCAGTGCCATGACAATATATTGCAAGGCTTGGCCTGGGTTTCCCTCATTCGATAATAGATTCAAACAGTTTGAAATATTTAATAACAACTTGATGGTGGATGAAATGAGGGCATTCCATTTCTTACGCACTAATTGAAATCTGCAAACACATTCCATTGGCAGTTGTGCCACAAGCTCCTCTCTAATATCCTTTGGCGATCCACACTAGATCTCCCTTTCTCCCATTTTCAATTCCATTGAACAATGAATGAGTTGGGTTAATGAGCCGAGCAATATATGGTACTCGAAGATATGTTGATCAATAAAGAGCCATCACAGTTATCTTTTCCGGGAGATATTCATGGTGCATTCAGGCCTCTCTTCAAAATCGGTAATGTATTCAAGTAATTGAATATTGGCTCTGTACTTAGGGTATTTCCTTCCATAGATGATGAAGAAACCTCTGCAATCTTTGAAGCCATCGTCATTCAAAAAGATCATATAGTAAATTATTGATTCGGTGGTTCAGAAGCATATGGGTGGGCAACCTTCCATGTTTACAGATCTGACAATTAACATCTTTTGCGTATGAAGAGGATATGATATCCAGATATCTTGCAAGAATATATACCCTGCGATCTGAATAAGTGAACTCGACATTTGCACCTGACTTGTTGACTTGACCTGTGACTAGGTTATATCAATTGATGATTTGGCATATGAACTCAGCTTGAGTTTATCTCATAGCTTGACTTGTGGCCTAACATGTCAACTTAGTTGTGAATTAGGCATACGTGGCTTTAGATGTCGACTAGTTGTTAACTTGAAGCTTAACTCATGGCTAATTCGTGGTTGGCTCATAGCTCAACTTGTAACTTAACTCATGGATGACTTGCTTTGTGTGTCGACTCAATCTTAATTGGTGGCTTGAAGTTTACTAAATAGTTGATACATGGTATTAGCATAGGATTAAAATAAGACACATGCACACACCCTTTTTTATTTGGCAAGAGTTTATAATTACAAAACTAAAAAGGTAAAAACTAGGGTGTCTAAGCAATATTAACCAAGTTTTGTAATGTAGGTGAAGGAAAGAGAAACCAAAGGGTTTATGGGCAAGAGTGATCAATGGGAGCTTTGATGAAGACCTAGAAGTTAAGATACTAGCCATAAAACTTTAGAAATGAGCGTATTAAATAAAAATTGAGAAGAGACTCTAAAAATACCAGTGCCTTTTTTATCGCTAACATCTAGCTCCAACTAGGATGGAGACCTCCCTATGAGGTTTCCAAGAACCTAGTAGTTCCAGTCGTCTTTACCATTGGGCATGGAGTCATCTGGCCTTTACCATTGGGCTATGGAGTCATCTGGCCTTCACAACTGATCCCCTGCAAACTTGTAGCCTGCCTGTGAGGTTTCAAGAACAAGCAGACATGTGCCTGTCCATTTAACCTGAAAATCCTGCAACCTGCTCAACAATCATCCACAATTTGTATTATGTCTAGTCCATTAGGCTATGGAGTCATTTAATGCCGTCACTAGATCTCTACAATCTTTATTCAAACTTTGAATGCAAATTCATTGCTGCAAAGTAACAAACTAAAAAGAATCTCCAACCATGCTTGATGGCGAGCTTATTCTCTACCTATTCCTACTCTTAACCAGTAAAAACATGCTCATCATGTGACATCATGCTTCCAATGAAGCCATGATAACATCGAACTATTTACAAAATCTCTTTGCACGCAGATAAATGTCAAAAAACACTTCATGTTGTGCAACAAAATTTCAACTTGCAGAGCATACTTACAATCATCATTTGCTTTGATTCCAAAGATTGCACAACTGAAGACTTTTGAAAAACATAACTCCATATAAATGGCTACCGGATCATAGAAAGAAGTTAACTTTTCTTGCTGCTCAAGCCTTTCTTCTCCTTCTGATATATGGATCTGCTCATAAACATGTTTCTGCAATTCTGAAAATAGCAGTGAGTTAATTTGACAACTAACCCCTTCTTGTTTGATATCTTCTTCATAATTATCAAAAATCGGAGAACAAAATACCTCTGCATCTTGCAAAGAAGAACATACAATCTTCAGATCCTTCTCTTCAATTACAGGTGAGAACATATTGTAGGCAGCCTCTTGAAAAATTTCAGTTGATTCTTCTTCTATAACTATTTCTTCATACAAATCAAAGCCAACAGGTGCATCAGAGACAAGGCCTGATGCATCTACAACCATGCAATCCTCATAATTAATTGTATCAAGAAACTCTTCCTCAACAACATAATTTTCATCTTTACAAACAAAAGAATGAACTACCTCCTACTAAACTTGCTTCTCAAATTCATCACAACAATCTTCAAAGAGGCTTTTAGCTAGAAATTCATCTTTACAAAACAAATGAAAAACATCATGAAAACTTGCTAATGAGTGAATACTTAAAGCTGGAAGAGATCGGCACCAATTAAGGGTTGCTCCCTTCAATGAATATCTGAAAAGCTTAATTTGAACATCCTCTTGTATAATTTCAAGCCGATGAATAAAGTCATGAAAATCCAGGAAGTGTTCAGTTGTCACTTCCCACTCTTCTCCTCGAAATCTAGGAAGACTTTTTTCCCATTCATCTCTACTAGGTACTGGATGAGGGTAACCAGAAATATTTGAGAAATTGAAAAATGCATACCTCTTTTTCATTTCATACTAGTGGAGTCACCAACAAATTTATGAACAATGGAGTCGCCATTGAATCTGTCCTTCATGGAGTACCAGATAGATGATTACAACCAATATAATGTCCAAGCTTTGTCTATCATCAAAGCTGGATCTATGTCGTGTCCCAAGGAAGCTAGGCTTCAATCTCTTCTCCCCGGCAATGACACCATTTTGTTATCACTCCAAGAGTCCTTCTCAGGTTGTAAGTTTGAAGAAGCCTGGTAACTTAAAATATGTTTTGGTTTTCTATGTAGGTTGGATCAAATGGGACACATAAACAACTGGTTTGTTTTCAAGACACTCAAATATATATAACCAGGTAAGACAATGCTTTCAAGAGTTAATAATCAGATGAATAACTGAACTTGGTGGGTGAAGAAGACTATATTTATCAACTAGAACATATATATGATGGGATGAATAAAGATAGCAGTGATTACTAATCAATCAATGTTTATGAATTGACAGGATGAGATGACAGTCACCTGCAATTAGACAAACTTGGACAGAGAAAGCAATCAATGAAAGTACAGAAAATAGAAAGAAAATGGCAATCTGATAGTAACAGAGAAAGAAGCTTCTATATCTCTATTATATGCAAGAAAGGTCTAGTACAAAACAACATGGTCTAGTCTCCAGACTCGAACCCCCCTCACTCCATCTGAATTTCTTGGCTTTATAGCTTTTACAAAATATTTCTAGATCTTGGAAAATTGGATCAAATATTCTAAAAATGGAAAGTCGATACAGTTTCATGAAAATAGGAAAAGATCTTATTTAATAGGTCAACCTCTATCTTGATAGTCCTCATGATCTTCGACAGTTGCAGCAAACCTTCCAAAGCTGATGGATAAGGGCAAAAAATAATGCCACCTTGGCAGATAGGTCATTCTTTTTCCAAAAATAGATAAGAAGCTTTATCATTTACACTTTGCTAGCACCTTCAAAACTAAGACAGAGCACTAATTTTGATGCTCTAAATTATAATTATCACATCGAAACCTTTCTTATGCCAAAAGGATCATGAAAACTGGGATCTGTGCAAAAAGAGTGCCTCTCTGCCCTATCTGTGCTTTCAGTGGCTAAAGGGCCAAAATTTGAACCTGTAAGCCACCGAAAGCTCTGCTTTTGGTGGCTAAAGACAGCTATGAAATCCCACCTAAGCCACCGAAAGGGAAGGTCTTTGAACTTGCTTCCAAAAATGTTTTTCTTCATCTGGTAATGATTCAACAATTACACATTCTGCAAACAGTAATGCAAGTTGATCAGAAGCAAGGTTTGCTTGCATTCTACTTTTATATAACTCTCGAGCTCTCTGCAAAGTATGTAAAACTGCATATTCATCGCCTGATGCTGTCAGTGCCATGAAAATATCTTGCAAGGCTTGGCCTGAGTTTCCCTCATTCGATAATAGCTTCAAACAATTTGAAATTGTTAATAACAACTTGATGGTGGATGAAATGAGGGCATTCCATTTCTTACGCACGAATTGAAATCTTCAAACACATTCCATTGGCAGTCACACCACAAGCTCCTCTCTAATATCCTTTAACGATCCACACTAGATCTCCCTTTCTCCCATTTTCAATTCCATTGAACAATGAATGAGTTGGGTTAATGAGCCGAGCAATATATGGTAGTCGAAGATATGATGATCAATAAAGAGCCATCGCAGTTATCTTTCTCAGGAGATATTCATGGCGCATTCAGGCCTCTCTTCAAAATCGGTCATGTATTCAAGCAATTGAATATTGGCTCTGCACTTAGGGTATTTCCTTCCATCGATGATAAAGAAACCTCTGCAATGTTCGAAGCCATCGTCATTCAAAAATATCATGCAGTAAATTATTGATTCCGTGGTTCAGAAGAATATGGGTGGGCGACCTTCAGAGCTGACAATTAACATCTTTTGCGCATGCAGAGGATAAGCTATCCGGATATCTTGCAAGAATAGATACCCTGTGATTTGAATAAGTGAACTCGACGTTTGTACCTGACTTGTTGACTTGACCTGTGACTAGGTTATATCAATTGATGATTTGGCATATGAACTCGGCTTGAGTTTATCTCATAGCTTGACTCGTGGCCTAACTTGTCAACTTAGCTGTGAATTAGGCATACATGGCTTTAGATGTCGACTAGTTGTTAACTTGAAGCTTAACTCATGGCTAATTCGTGGCTGGCTCATAGCTCAACTTGTAACTTAACTCATGGATGACTTGCTTTGTGTGTCGACTCAATCTTAACCGGTGGCTTGAAGTTTACTATATAGTTGATACAGGGTATTAGCATAGGATTAAAATAAGACACATGCACACACCCTTTTTTATTTGGCAAGAGTTTATAATTACAATTCTAAAAAGGTAAAAACTAGGGTGTCTAAGCAATACTAACCAAGTTTTGTAATGTAGGTGAAGTAAAAAGAAACCAAAGGGTTTCTGGGCAAGAGTGATCAATGGGAGCTTTGATGAAGACCTGGAAGTTAAGATACTGGCCAAAAAACTGTAGAAATGAGCGTATTAAATAAAAATTAAGAAGACACTCCAAAAATACCAGTGCCTTTTTTATCACTAACAGAATCTATCCACGACGACATAAAAATAATCATGACTTGTTCTGGACATCGACAAACCCCCCACAAAATCCACGAAGAAACTTTCCCATGGTCGAGAAGGTGCTGGAAGTGCCATATATAATCCCAACTTTTTGTTGCTAGGTTTCTTTGTGGCACACATAACATACCCTTTTACATACTTGGAAACTTTCGCATTCATTCGAGGCCAATAAAAATATATGTGTAACTGTGCTACTGTCTTTCCAACCCCAAAATGACCAGAAATGAGATATGTATGAGCTTCTCTAATTAAATTTACTCTTTCATCCATGGGTATACAAAGCTTTCCAAGATGATATAACAAATTGTCATGCATATGATAATCTAGTTGTTGATTGCCACGAGTTAATGCTCCATACACATGTTTAAAATCATCATCCCTTGTATATTGTTAAACATAACTTTCATGAGCTAATGGATTATACCTTAGTATTTTAGATGCATTGATCACTGGTCTTGACAACAAGTATGTAACCTTGTTAAGAATACCCTTCTTATACTTAATAACAAAATGAAATTGTTGTAAGAAACACATCCACTTGAAATGTCATGATTGTTGTAGCTTGGTCTATAACTACAACTACTGTAATGGTTGATGATTTGTATGAATTATTGTCTCCTTTCCCATTAAGTAATGCTACCATTTCTTCACACTTTGTACCAATGCATACATATCCTTATCATATGTTGGATAGAAAATTATTGCTTGAGTAAAAGTCTCAGAATGATAACATATAGGTTTACCTCGTTTCATCAAGCCTACTCCCATGGCATATTTGTTTGCATTGGTTTGAATCTCAAATGGTTGTTGTAGATCTGGAAAAGCCAAAAAAGGTGTGGAGCTTATCCTTTCCTTCAATGTCTCAAAGGATTTCTGCTACTTGCCTCCCCATTGAAAGACTTTTTTTACACTTGTTAATGCATGCAAAGGAGCTATTCTGAAAGAGAAATTAGCAATGAATTTCTTCCAGTATTGTACTACTCCTAAGAAGCTCTTGACTTCTGTGGTAGTGGTTGTCTTGGGCCATTTCACAATAACTTCTACTTTTTCAGGATTTGTCTTTAGCTAACCATTTCCTACAATGTAAACCAAATATACCAGAGAAGTTTTGCCAAACTCACATTTCGACATCTTGATATACAACTTCTCCTTCTTCAAGAGTTCAAAGACTGTCTTGACATGCATTATATGATCTTCCCATGTTCGATTAAAGGTCAAAATATCATCTAAGTAGATAGTGACAAAGTCATCTATGTAAGGCTTAAACACGTCATTCATGAAGGACCATATCTTGTCATTGAGAGGGGGGGGGGGGTTAATCGGTGGCAGAATAATATTATGAATTTTTCTTTTGTTAATGCAATCAATATTTATCGTGGAACCCAATCGGGAAAACCACAAACACTTTTCTATTAACTGCAAAATTATGTTTTACAAGTTACATAGAAGGAAGATGTTCTTCATCTTAGATCAACACCCACTGATATGGATGCACCCACACCTCTGTTCACCAGCTCCAACTGGTAGGAGAGTTCAACCCCCTATTTAGTCAGCTACAACTGACAAGGAAGCACCTACTCTCTTGCAGGCACCAACCTGCCCTTGCACCTCCCTACCCCCCTTAATTTATGAGTCTGGAAAACTTTTGAATTATATCTTGACTACTCCTCTCTTTGCTTCTATCATTTGATCTTCAATGTATCTTTTGCAGGCCAATAAGTCTTTTATATCAATCACTGAACATCTTAACTGTTGTTGTGTATCTTTCTGTATTTTGATCTTCAATGTGTTTGCTGCAGTCACACCATCTTCAATTCTCAACCCTCTTATATATATGCCTTCATTATAACTTTTCATGGGAATTCACACCCTTTCATCACACCTCTTTGTCTATTACATAATCACCTTTAAATAACACGGTCATGTTTTATAAACAAACATCTCTGCAATCTTTTATCTTAGCTTTTGATGTTTTCTTTAATTCATATAGTTATTTAGGATGTGAACAGTTTATAATAGAGAGATAATTTGAGCTATGAAATTGTGCTTCATGTTCTCATACAAAGTATAGAGTCTCTTTGCAGTACTGCATTTAAACCTAAGCTTTCTTCTAGATCCGCAAGGCTTCGCTCCATGATCATGCTTTACATGTTGTCACTACTTCATTACTTGTGGTATAATCTCTCAAATCTAATGACACGACTTCCATCGAAAAAACTAATATTCTCTAATTTTTCATAACCACACACACATCTGATCTGTAACTCTGACTGTGTGTAATATAAGTTTTTACCAATATTACACTATTTCCTTAGATCGACTCTTCCATGATTTTAGCATTTAAAAATCTAATATCAGTTATGATTTGTAACAATCTTACCAGGGCTTTCATTGAATAAACTAAAGTTATCACTGTCTCTGTGCTTATGCAGGGTTTTATCAACTTTTGTGGACATCTGATAATTGCAGTATGTGAACCTCTCGACAATCATTTTGGAATTTCAACTACCTATGTTTCTTTATGCAATCCACATCAAGTTGTTCTTTGACATTTTTGCAGAGATTGTGACAATGTTAGGCTTGAGACGTTTTGCAGGTTTTCAACTAAACACAGTGATCCTCCATTTTATCGCCCTGACAAAAATCCCGACGTATTTGGTGGTCTTCGACATCTGGACTTTAATTCAACTAGCAATGGACTTGGCGATCAACCAAACTTGGCATTATGCCAAGGACTCCGATAAAAATGACAGTTTTATTTCCAACTTACATAACGAACTTCTCCTAGCCTATGGTCACTCATATGACCGTCGTGTCAGTGGTGTATATAAAAAAAATATTTATCCAATGTCTTAGTCACTTTGCCCAAAAGTTAAGGGGCCTGACAGGTCGTCCCGGGCTCTAGGCTGGTGAGTTTATCGAGGAGTCCAAGCACCTAGAGCCGCCACCATACCATTGCACTGCGCGTTGATAAGATATGGAGAGTGTTGTGTATATAAACCTATAGAAATCGTTTTACACTATCAATGTGGGACTAAAACTCAACGGGCAGTTTAATCAGCACCGTCGATCTCTTGATCGGATGGTAGTTGAGTCTCCAAATCACACTCCTCCTTTGTCCAGTAACGATTTTCTGAGATTTTAACAGTGCAGTAATGGCAATTAGTAACCTCGTCTTCTCTATGCACCAACTTGTGAACACTTTCACGATAGTTGATCTGAGAAATGGAATCCCCGTTATCAATTTCAAGAACCTTTGTTGCATGCAATCACCCCTCTGCAAACAATTGTCTAACGAGTTGCCTTATGATTTCAGCGTAATCTTCACTCTCGTAAAATGGCGCCACGATGATCAATGTATCCCGAAGATCCTCAAATGGCTTCCTTTACAGGGAGGATCATATTCTCTACAGTGCTAATACATGTAATCAATGTGTGCCTTTGTGATTCTATCAACGTTTGCATGAAAGTGATCCATCGCTCTCGTGAATTCTTCAGCATCATCAATATCTACTCCAGATTGTCTGCATTATTTAACGGTCAATACGTTGTGAGGCAGATCATCGTGCTTATTTCTAGCACATTCTCTGCACAAAGGGCATCCGAGAACACACCCTATGCATAAATTGTCCCGTTCCAGAGCATGTAATCCACAGCTCTTACTGCAACTATTCTAGTGTAGCATGGTCTGACACAAAACTCAATGCAACTCTTCTAGAACTTGGAAGGCAACTTTGTGCACTCAATTAGTCTGTTGTTATGCCTGTTGGAACAATCATAGAACTCCCTGCACAAGAACCTACCCAAGAGCTTGATACACCCTCCATTTCATTTTTGTAGGTTCTCTTACATCCAGGGTGAATAAGCTCCTTAAAATGCATTTAGATCTTGAAACATCCAAGCTGCTTCCATTTTTTTTTATCTTCAACTAAATCAATTATTGCCTCACTGTTTAACCTTCCAATCTGTTCAAGAATGTAATTGTGCATATACTTGTAGTTACTTATTCCCGAAACATGCCTCCCAACACAAACACTATCATCAATGCCATTACATATGATCAAGCTCTGAATTGAGACAAGAACTTGCAGAAGAGTTGACTTCCCGGGTTACCAGCCTGGACCACTCCATGTTCCAAGCAAACTTAAGTAGACCTTTCCATTGGNCCCAACACAAACACTATCATCAATGCCATTACATATGATCAAGCTCTGAATTGAGACAAGAACTTGCAGAAGAGTTGACTTCCCGGGTTACCAGCCTGGACCACTCCATGTTCCAAGCAAACTTAAGTAGACCTTTCCATTGGCATATAGATTTGGATTAAAGAGAATGGATCCACATCATGTTGTAAGAAAGATTATCATAGATGGGACTTGTGGATAGTCTGGTGGAAGAGCAGACTCCATTTTTTGTTTTGTCTCCACATAAACTGTTCTTTAGGAAGAACAATTTTGTCCCTTTGATACCTTTCTTGTTGAAGTTATACAATGTTAGTCTCTTCTTCTTCTACTTGATGCCATAGTTGAAGATCTATACACTGTGTTTCAATAATCTCTATACACAATTTTAGTCTCTTCTTCTTCATCATAGTCATGTTGCTATCATGATCTCTACTCTGTCTTCTTTTCTGTCCAAGTCTATTGCCTGATTACACTCACACTCTTCTACACTGTAATCTTGTGGATGGTGTGATTACATTAGTGCCAATGTCGTCAATGCCAACCTGTATTGCCATATTGCCAACAATCTCCCCCTTTGGCATTGATGGCAATATTGTCTTCATTTCTCCCCCTTTGACATCAAGGGAAAACGTTTGAATGACTCCCCCTGACTTTGATCACTGTCTCCCCCTGAATTGATTCCAATTGATGTATTATTTTCTTGAGAAATTAGATTTGAAGAGAGACTACTCCCAATATTTGTCTGAGATATTCAAATACATCTTTGCTTAAGGGTTTTGTGAAAATGTTTTCCACCTGTTCTTGTGTTGGGACATATTCCAATTTAATGTTCTTATTTTTAGCCTGATCTCTTAGATAGTGGTATTTTATGGGAGTGTGTTTTGATTTGGAGTGTTGGACAAGGTTCTTGGAGAGACTTATAGCACTTGTATTATCACAGTAGATAGTAGTAGGTTCTTCAAACACTATTTTGATGTCTTGTAACATTTGTTTCATTCATTCCACTTGTGTGCAACATTCTGTTGCTGCAATATACTCAGCTTCAGTGGTAGACAGAGAAATTGAGGATTGTTTCTTGCTTATCCAAGCTACCAGTGATTCTACCAATAAGAATGCTCCTCCACTTGTACTTTTTCTGTCATCTACACAACGTGCCCAATCTACATCTAAATAGGCTTTTAAAGTGAATGAATCCTTTCTAGGGTACCACAAACCAAGATCTATGGTTCCTTTCAAACACCTAAAGATTCTTTTCACATCTTGAACATGGTTCTCTTTTGGTGTTGCTTGGAATCTAGCCAATATCCCAACATCTTGCTTGACATCAGGTCTGGAAAGCTGTTACATAGAGTAAACTCCCAATCATTGATTTGTAGTGTTTTGGATCTACAACTTTGGACTCATCTTCCTTGCTTAGTTTTCATCCAACTGTCATAGGTTTACTAACAGGTTTGCAATTCTCTAAATGGAATTTCTTAAGCATATCTTTAACATACTTGGACTGATGGATAGAGAATCCTCTTTTGGACTGTACTATTTGTAATCCTAGAAAGAAATTCAATTCACCAAGCAAGGACATTTCAAATTCTTGTTGGATTCTCCTAGCAAAGTCCTTACTCATTTTTTCATCATCACTCCCAAATATAATATCATCAACATATACTTCCACAATAATCATGTTATCACCAACATTTTTACAATAAAGATTGTTGTATGTTGATCCTCTTTTGAGGCCTTGTACTTGTAAATAAGAATCTAGCCTTGCATACCAGGTTTCGGGTGCTTGTTCGCCCATGGAGTGATTTCTTTAGTTTATAGACATAGTCTCTGTTGTTAGTTAATTGAAATCCTTTTGGTTGCTCAATATAGACTTCCTTTTTGAAGTTTCCATTGAGAAATTTGACTTGACATCCATGTGGTATACTTTAATTTTTTTGTAGCTGGCAAAGGCTAAGAACATCCTAATTGCCTCTAATTTGGCCACAAGTTCAAAGGTTTCTTCAAAGTCTACCCCTTCAACTTAAGAATACCCTTTACATACCAATATGGCTTTGTTCCTGATTACTTGCCCATTCACATCCACTTTGTTTTTATACACCCATTTAGTTCCAATGACATTCTTATATTTTGGTCTTGGAACTAGTTCCCAAGTTTGATTTTTTTCAATCTGGTCCAATTCTTCATTCATAGCATTGACCCAATTCTCATATTTTCATGCCTCTTTGATTGAGTTGGGATCAATATGTGACAAAAATGTTATTTTTGTCTGATACAACAATTGTCTTCTTGTCTACACTCCATCGCTTTTATTTCCAATAATCAGTTCTTCACGATGATTCTTTTGAGTCATTCTTGAAGGTGTCTTTGTTTCTCTTCTTGGGGATTCTTCTCTTATCTCTTCTTCTCGAATATCTTCCTTGCCTTCACTAGTATCCATATCATCCTCTTCCTTTTCTTCTTTATTCTCTTCTACTTCTGTTGCGTGTGTACCAACTGACTCATCATCATCTTCATCTTCATTGTCAAGTATAGTATCTTGATGTTTGATCCTTATTGTTTTTAAATCATCCACCTTGACATCTACACTCTCAACAATCTTATGTAATCTAATATTGTAGCATCTATATGCTTTCTTGGTAGAAGCATATCCAAAAAAGATACCTTCATCAGATCTAGCATCAAATTTTCTGAGATTCTCTTCAAGCCTTTTGATGTAACACTTACTTCCAAAGACCTTGAAGTATTTTACTGAAGGAGCTCTCCCAAACCATAGTTCATAAGAAGTCTTATCACTATTAATCCTGAGTTGACCTATGTTCAATATGTATATTGTTCTCCTTACAACTTCCTTCCAATATCCATCAGATAATCTTGCTTCATTGAGCATAGTCCTTGCAACCTCTTGGACTATTCTATTCCTTCTCTCAACAATCCCATTTTGTTGAAGTGTTCTAGCAACTGAGAATTGTCTTTTAATTCCATGAGTTTCACAGAAGAGGTCAAACTCTTTTGAGGTGAACTCACCATTGTTGTCTGATATAAGACATTTGATTTTTGTCTATTTTTCATATTCAACAAGGGTCTTAAAAGATTTGAATTTGTTAAGTGCTTCTGATTTTTCTTTGAGAAAACATACCCAACCCATTCTAGTAAAATCATCAATGGACAACATAAAGTAGGACTCTCCTTGCAAACTCTTGGTCCTTGTAGGTCCATAGAGGTCGGTGTGAACAAGCTCTAAAGGTTTTGAGGTTGAGTACTCTTTTGTTTTGAACCTTATTCTAGTTTGCTTCCCTAGTTGACAGTGTCTACACATAGGATTTGAGGGCTTTATGATCTTTAGAAAGTTTCTTACTGCCCCAACATTGATAACTTTCACTAAATTGTCAAAGTTAATGTGCCCCAACCTTCTATGCCATAGCCAACTTTCATCTACTAAATTTATATGACACTCCTCATTCAATTTTGTATTTAGTATATATACATTCTCGGGAGTTCTAGGCGTAGTACCAACCAATTTTCCTGAGTCCTCTCTCCTAATATCACATTTATGGGAATCAAAGATGCAAATGTGCCCTTGATCACAGGTTTGGTTGACACTTAATAGGCTAGGTTTCAGTTTTTCAACAAGCAATACATCCTTGGCTTTGTCTTTTCCCAAACTCACGGTGCCTTTCCCAAGTATGTTACCTAAAGCATTGTCACCAAATGTAACTTTACCCTTTTCATTTTTTAAGTTCAAAAACTTGTCCTTGTTTCCTGTCATATGTTTTGAGCACCCACTGTCAACATACCAGAGATCTTCTTTATCTTGGATTTTCGAGGCAATAAGACATTCCTCTTTTTATGTTTTTTCTTTCCAAAGCTTCTTTTTCTCTCTAATGAACTTTGGTTTTTTCAAGACTTCCATTAATCTACAACTATTGGCTTTATGTCCATAATTATGACATTTGAAGGATTCTAGGTTCCCTTCTTGTAGAGGTGCAAATTGTTGGGTATGTTTTATATCCTTTGCATATGTGTGTGGGCGCGTCAGATTCGACAACTGCGTTTGACGATCCCTCTAGTAGTGCTCTTTGTTTTGTGTGCGCCGAGCGCTTCCTAGGGAGGTCCCAAGCGGGGCCAGGTATGCCCCCCATGGTTACGTGCAACGTTCGGGGTAGCACCCCGAAATTTGTTTTTGGGCGGTTTTTGCTATTTTTAGTGGTTTTCTAAATTAATCCCGGATTACGGATTAGTGTTTTGGTATCTACGGAATACCTAAAAACATTGTATATATTGTACATGGTGAATGGTGAAATTCAATATAATGAATATAAGAAAGGTTTTCCCCGTTTGAGGGTTTCCGGTATAAATCTTTGTGTACTATGTGTATGAGCCATTGATTAAATTATGTTTTGCTTAAGAATCTATATGCATTGATTTATTTCATAGGTTTAAAACTTACATGTGGTATCAGAGCTCATTTTTGGCTTTAGAGGGACGCCTGTGTTGTTGAGGGTTTAGCTCGGTCTTGACAGATCAAGTTTATCTTGGGTCTGTGATAAACCTGGGTTTAGTGGGAGCTTTTGCAGTGGAGATTTGAGTGTAGAAAGAGGAATGGTGAGCTCTTCTAGAATCGAGATAGAGAAGTTCAATGGTAAAAAATTTGAGCTATGGAAGGACCTTCTTGTAGACAAAGAACAATGGATCATTGTGGATATTGGTACATAGCCTACTAGTACGCAACCTACTGGCACATAGTCGACTGGTACACAACCTACTAGTACACAAACTACTAGTACACCACCTACTGGTATGTCGAAGGAAGATTGGGAGAAGTTGGACAGAAGAGCAAGGAGTACTATTTGACTCTGCCTGGCAGATTCAGTGTTGTTGAATGTCTCGAGAGAATATACAACCAAGGAACTATGGGATAAGTTAGGGAATTTGTACCAATCGAAGTCCCTGGTAAACAAGTTGTTTCTTCGAAAGAAGCTGTATCATCTTAGGATGGAAGATGGAGATTCTGTGACAGAACATCTAAATGCCTTTGATACTCCGGTAAGTCAACTTGTCTCTGTTAATATTACAATTGTCGAAGAAGATAAGTGTATTACTTTGTTATGTTCTTTGCCAGACTTTTGGGATAATCTGGTTGTAACAATTGGTAGTACCACTCAATCTACATTGAATTATGAGGATGTAGTTGCATCCTTGTTATCTAAAGAGATGAGACGGAAAAACATGGATAGTCATAACATAAATGTTTTATCTGTAAGAGGTCGTACCCAAGACAAGAATCTTGGTAAGTCTTTTGGGGGGGGTAATCTAAATTTACAGGTAGATCTAATTCTCCAGGAAAATCTTCGAGGAAATGTTGGAAGTGTGGTAAAACATGGCATTATAAGAAAGATTGCAAGTCTAAGAAGGTTGATAAACCAAAGCGATCTGATAGTACCTCTTCCACAAAGGCGAAAACCTCCACTGAAGAAGGAGGTGATTTTTACCTGGCATCTACAGGTACACATGCAGACCGTGATGTATGGTTGATCGACTCAGGTGTGTCATACCATATGACCCCTCACAGGGAGTGGTTCTCTAAATATGAAAAATATGATGGCGGTGATGTATTCCTAGAAGATGACTCGACAGCCAAAATCATGGGACGTGGAAGGGTTAAGTTGTTGCTAAAAAATGGAAGGATTAGAACTCTCCCTAGGGTTCTGCACATTCCAAAACTAGCCAGGAGCCTAATATGTGTAAGCAAGTTGGATGATGCAGGAGTGGATATTGTATTTGGAAAGGGCACTTGCAAGATGGTACGATGAGAAATGGTGTTGATGATGGGAGTTCAGTGTGGAACTCTGTACAAGTTGTTCGGAAGCACTTATACTAATGGGTGTAACAGTTATGTTGTCCCTGAGCAGAGAAATGAAGGAGACAAGATAAATATTTTCCCAAAAAAGAAGACCATGCTGTGGCATCAAAGATTGGGGCATATTAGAGAAAAGGGCCTTCGAACACTACACGGTAAAGGTATGGTTGAAGGTATGTCTAATTGCACTCTGGATTTTGATTTCTATGAACATTGCATATATGGTAAACATAATCGAGTAAGATTCCTATCTGGTGCTACAAGAGAAAATGGGATCTTATAATTGATACACAGTGATGTGTTTGGACTTGTGCATGTTCCATCACTAGGCAAGTCTATGTATTACGTTTCATTCATAGATGATTTCTCAAGGTACACATGGATTTATTTTCTTAGAAAGAAATCTAAGGTATCTGATAAATTTAAAGAGTTTAAGGCTTTGGTAGAAAATCAGACAGAGAAGAAAATAAAGGTATTGAGAACAGATAATGGTGGAGAATTCTGCGGAAACGAATTCAAAGAATTATGTAAGAAGTGTGGTATAGCAAGGCAGAAGACTACTCCATACACTCCTCAGCAAAATGGAGTTGCAGAAAGGATGAACATGACACTGATGGAAAAAACAAGGAGCATGCTCAGCGGTGCCGAGTTAGGA
>ML780916.1:127486-160160 GCA_009831015.1 Picea engelmannii
CCAACAACCTGTTCTTCCAATTTCAACCACCTCTCTCACCTGGAGAGAGTGTTGTACAAACTGGCCAACAAGCCACACAGGAACAAACAATACATGTCCACCACAATCCATGGGAATCCAAACACGAACACCCCAGGGCAGCTCCAAACAGGTGCAACAGTATAACCAGGCTTAACAGGGACGAGACACTTTTGTTTTCCTCAATTTGGCAACACGGGATAGACTCACACTCTAGATTCTCAGGGATGCATGATGAGTCGTCCACGCAGGGGTCGATTCAGACTCCACGGTTCACAACCGAAAGGGTGTCCAGCCTTCCAGAAGCAAATGCAGATACCGGCCCTTTTGGTTCAGAGTGCACGAGGGTATCTCTTGCAGAGGTCGGACGGGTTCACCTTCCGACGGTCGGGTAGCATGGAGGAGGAACCCCCCCAGCATGGCTCATCTCAGCCTTTCATTGCATGCGCCAGGGTTGACACTTGTCCCCCATGCGACTGCACGCCTCCTTTAGCATGCGTTCCTCCCACCATTTCGAAATCACATGTCCTTCCAAAAGGACTTAGGTTAAAACATATAATGCACATATCTTTTGGAATAATATTAAAATATTATTCCCAAGGCTTAAGCCCCTAGGCTTAACACTTAGCCCCTCTTCCCACCTTCCAATCCCTAATCCCTTTCCAACTCTGTGGAAGCTTAGTCCCCCATCACTCATTCATCGTGTCGGCCTGCATGCAGCGGTGTTTATATTTTTATTAATGCTCTGCATGATTACATATATAAAAGCAGGCTCTTGGCCTTCAACACTTAGGCTCCCTGTCCTAATGATCACATAATGCCCCAGCTTATATAAACTTGGCTCACCAGCCTACTAAAACATACTTACAATTCATAATTCAAGCTTTACATCAGGGCTCGGCCTTGGGGACATTACAACTGAGAAGTTCTTCTTCCATATTAACCTTTGCTTCGTCTTCTAACTCTTCCTCATGCTCAATTTATTCTATTTCATTAGGCTCTCCAATACCTAGAAAAAGGACTTCATCATCATCACTGTCACTAGACTCTAATGAACTGTTGTTTTCTTCTTTTGAGTAAAAAATAATTTTCCCTTTGTAAAACTTTTTCTTGTAGTTGGGTTTTCCCTTCTTCTTGTATTGTTTATTTTTGTCTTCTTCATCTTCAAGGTCATTCTTGGGATAGGGACACTTGGCTACAAAGTGGCCAACTTTTCCACAATTAAATCATTTGAAGGGCAACTTGCCTTTGTACCTCCCTGATCCTTTCTGAAGTTTTTTAATAAAATTGGCTTCTTCTACATCAAATACTTCATGATGGTTGGGTTGAGTTTTTTTCTTCTGATTTTTTTTTTTTCTTCATCACCTTGAAAGCTGCCTCTCCTTTTGGGAGGCTCTCATGACCTAATCTTAACTCATAGGCTGTGAGGATTCCATACAATTCATCCATTGTGAGTTGATCTAGATTTTATCGATCTTCAAGAGTGGAAACTTTAGGATTACACAACATAGGAAGTGTTCTTAGTATCTTTTCAACTAACTCATTGTCTGACACTTCTACTCCCAAACCTCGGATTGCATTAACAATATTATCAACTCTTTCGAAGTACTCTGAGATATTTTCTTCATCCTTCATTTTTAGGCCTTCATATTGTACTTCTAGAGTCTGAAGTTTGGCCCTCTTTACCTTGGAATCTCCTGCATATATAGTTTCAAATTTATCCCAGAGTTGTTTTGTTGTTTTACAGTTTAGTACTTTAGCAAGGAACTTTTTACTCAATCCACCTTGTAGTGTGTTTAAAGCAATTGCATGTTCCCAAAATTTCTTTTTGTCTTCTACTTCTGTGGGAGTGACTTTTGGAACATCATATCCTTTTTCAACTAATGTCCATACTTCCAGTCCAATGGACATCGGATAGATTTTCATTCTAACACTCCAGAAAACATAGTCTTCACCATCAAATGTAGGACTTTTGATGACATCTTCAATTGTTGATCCATCCCAATGTATATTTCTCTTCAAGTGATTTAAACCCTTAGTGAAGAGACCCGCTCTGATACTAATTGAAGGACCATATATTTTCACTGAGAGGGGGGGGGGTTTATTAGTCACAGGATATTTTTATCAATTTTTCTTTTGTTAATGCAATAAATATTTTAACACAATATTTATTGTGGAACCCAATTGGGAAAACCACGAACACTTTTCTATTAACTGCAAAATTATGTTTTACAAGTTACATAGAAGGAAGATGTTCTTCCTCTTAGATCAACACCCACTAATCAGGATGCACCCACACACTTGTTCACCAGCTCCAACTGGTAGGAGGGTTCAACCCCTTGTTTAGTCAGCTACAACTCACAAGGAATCACCTACTCCCCTACATGCACCAACCTGCCCTTGCACCTCCCTTAATTTATGAGTCTTGAAAATTTTTGAATTATATCTTGACTGCTCGTCTCTCTGCTTCTGTCATTTGATCTTCAATGTATCTTCTACAGGCCAATAAGTCTTCTATATCAATCACTAGACATATTAACTGTTGTTGTGTATCTTTCTGTATTTTGATCTTCAATGTGTCTGTTGCAGTCACACCATCTTCAATTCTCAACCCTCTTATATATATGCCTTCATTATAACTTTTCATGGGAATTCACGCCCTTTCATCACACCTCTTTGTCTATTACATAATCACCTTTAAATAACATGGTTATGTTTTATAAACAAACATCTCTTCAATCTTTTATCTTAGCTTTTGATGTTTTCTTTAATTCATATAGTTATTTAGGCTGTGAACAATTTATCATAGAGAGATGATCTGAGCTATGAAATTGTGCTTCATGTTCTCATACAAAGTATAGAGTCTCTTTACAGTACTACATTTAAACCTAAGCTTTCTTCTGGATCTATAAGGCTTCACTCCATGATCATGCTTTACATGTTGTCACTGCTTCATTACTTGTGGTATAATCTSTCAAATCTAATGACAGGGCTTCCATCGAAAAAACTAATATTCTCTGATTTTTCATAACCACACACACACATCTGATCTGTAACTTTGACTGTGTGTAATATAAGTTTTTACCAATATTACACTATTTCCTTAGATCGACTCTTCCAGGATTTTAGCATTAAAAAATCTAATATCGGTTATGATTTGTAACAGTCTTGCAAGGGCTTTCATCGAATAGACTAAAGTTATCACCGTCTCTGTGTTTATGCAGGGTTTTATCAACTTTGGTGGACATCTGATAATTGCAGTATGTGGACCTCTCGACAATCATTTTCGAATTTCAACTGCCTCTTTTACTTCTTCATGCAATCCACATCAAGTTGTTCTTTGACATTTTTGCAGAGATTGTGACAATGTCAGGCTTGAGACATTTTACAGGTTTTCAACTAAACATAGTGATCCTCCATTTTATCGCCCTGACAAAACTTCTGATGTATTTGGTGGTATTTGACATCTGGAATTTAATTCAACTAGTAGTGGACTTGGCGATCCACCAGACTTGGCATTATGCCAAGGACTCTGATAAAAATGACAGTTTCATTTCCAAATTACATAACAAACTTATCCTATCCTATGGTCACTCATATGATCGTCGCACCAGTGGTGTATATAGAAAAAATATTTATCCAATGTCTTAGTCCCTTTGCCCAAAAGGTAGGGGGATTGACAGGTCATCCTAGGCTCTAGGTTGGTGAGCTTCTCGAGGAGTCCAAGCACCTGGAGCCCCCACAATACCCTTGCACTACACGTCGATAAGCTATGGAGAGTGTTGTGTATATAAACCTATAGAAATAGTTTTACACTATCAATGTGGGACTAAAACTCAACGGGTAATTTAATCAGCACTGTCGATCTCTTGATCGAGCGGTTGATGAGTCTCCAAATCACACTCCTCGTTTGTCCAGTAACGATTTTCTGAGATTTTAACAGTGCAGTAATCGCAATTAGTAACCTCGTCGTCTCTCTGCACCAACTTGTGAACACTTTCAGGATAGTTGATCTGAGAAATGGAATCCCCACTATCAATTTCAAGAACCTCTGTTGCATGCAATCACCCCTCTAGAAACAACTATCTAACGAGCTTCCTTATGATTTCAGCGAAATCTTCACTCTCATAAAATGGCTCCACGATGATCGATTTATCTCGAAGATCCTCAAATGGCTTCTTTTATAGGGAGGATCATATTCTCTACAATGAAAATACATGTAATCAACATGTGCCTTTGTGATTCTATCAATGTTTGCATGAAAGTGATCTAACTCTCTCGTGAATTCTTCGACGTCAACAATGTCTGCTCCAGATTGTCTGCATTCTCTAACAGTCAGTATGTTATCAGGCGGATCACCGTGCTCATTTCCAGCACATTCTCTGCACAAAAGGCATTTGAGAACACACCCTATGCAAAAATTGTCCCATTCCAGAGCATGCAATACATAGTTATTACTGCAATTGTTCTAGTGTAGCATGGTCTGACACAAAACTCAATGCAGCTCTTATGGAACTTGGAAGGCAACTTTGTGCACTCATTTGGTCTGGAGTTATGCTTGTTGGAGCAATCATAGAACTCCCTGCACAAGAACCTACCAAAGAGCTTGATACACCCTCCATTTCATTTTTGCAGGTTCTCTTACCTTCAAGGTGAATAAGCTCCTTAAAACACATTCAGATCTTGAAACATCCAGGCCGCTTCCATTTTGTATCTTCAACTAAATCAATGATTGCCTCACTTTTTAACCTTCCAATCTATTCAAGAATGTAATTGTGCATCTGCTTGTAGTTACTTATTCCTGAAGCATGCCTTCAGACACAAACATTGTCATCAATGCCATTACATCTGATCAAGCTCTGAATTGAGACAAGAACTTGCAGAAGAGTTGACTTCTCGGGTTGCCAGCTTGGACCACTCCATGTTCCAAGCAAACTTAAGCAGACCTTTCCATTGGCATATAGATTTGGATTAAAGAGCATTGATATAGATCTCGTTGTAATAAAGATTACCATAGGTGGGACTTGTGGATAGTCTAGTGGAAGAGCAGACTCCTTTTTGTGTTTTGTCTCCACATAAATTATTCTTTAGGAACATCAACTTCCTCCTTTTGAAACCTTTCTTGTTGAAGTTCTACAGTGTTAGTCTCTTCTTCTTCTCCTTGATGCCATAGTTGAAGCTTTGTACACTCTGTTTCAATAATCTATGTACACAATGTTAGTCTCTTCTTCTTCATCACAGTCATGTTGTCATCGTGATCTCTACTCTGTCTTCTTTTCTGTCCAAGTCTATTGCATGATTACACTCACACTCTTCTACATTGTAATCTTATGGATGGTGTGATTACATCAGTGCCAATGCCATCAATTCCAACATGTATTGCCATATTTCCAACAATTCATTACCCTCATAAATGTCACAGGTGCATTACATATGCCAAATGGCATAACTAACCATTTGAACAACCCTTGCTTTGTCTTGAAAGCAATTTTCCATATATCGCTTTCTGCAATTATAATATGATGGTAATTGTTTCTCAAGTCTAGATTGGTGAAATAAACAACATTCTTTAATTGATCCAATAAATAATCAATTACAGGAAGAGGATACATGTTCTTTACCATAACCGTGTTCAGTAATCGAAAGTCAATACACATCCTCCATGTATCATCTTTCTGCAGATTTAATACAATAGGTGAGCCACATAGAGAGGAACTTGGCCTTATGATTCATTTATTGAGCATCTCCGACTGAACTTGTTTCTTTATCTGCGCATTCTCTAGCACTGATGACCTATACATACCAATTTCAGGAATAGCACCATCCTACTACAAGTAGATTTCATGTTCAACCTCCCTCTTAGGAGGCAACCCTGCAGGTTCATGAAATAACTCATATATGATCTTTACCAACTCATGTTTATGATATGGATCACAACCTGATAAAGCATCTGATATATCTTCTTCTTATTTTTTCACCACCATGAGAACAAAATTTTTACTGGCATTTACGAGTCTCTTCATTTTCCCTATGTTCATTAAAGAAACATTAGTTTTGATATGATGAGCTCTAACAATGAATTCAATCTCGTCCTTAAAAAGGTGATATTTGTTCTCTTCATGATAAAATAYAGCTTTCCTTTCAAATAGATATGGACTACCCAAGACAATGCCACAAATCTCAAGAGGTACAACATCTAACTCAACCTCATCAAAGAGCTTAGTTTTAATTGCAAATCTGATCTTACGTTGTTTCGTCACCTGCAACTWAACATCATCACACACCCAACCTATGGATATGGTTTTTTATGAGGTGTTGTCTTCAAACCCAACTTCTTAACAATTGTTTCAAATATTAAGTTAACTTGAGATCCATTGTCAAACAAAGTATCTATCTTTGTATGCTTTACTACAACCCTGACATGAAAAAACTCGCTTCTTTTCTTTTGATCAATACACTTTTCTATTTAGCAGATTAGATTGAAGAATAAGATTTATTAGTAGATATACCTTTGCTTCCTATTTCCACGAGCTTAGATTCATCTCCTGAATCGAATCCCAGATCCTATCGAGCCGATGCAACAATATTTTGTTTCCCCTTATCCTGGAACTTCTTTGGTCGTAATTCTTGATGAAACTTCCAACATTGTGCTTCCTCATGTCCTCTTCTCTTGTTGCGAGAACATGTAGGTTTTTGTTCAGCTTTATTTACCGTGGATGACTTCTTACTCTTCCATTTTCCTTTCAGTTTCTTTTTGAACTTGTGTGGCTTCTTATCTTCAATCATATGCTTCCCCTTATTAGCCTCCAGATGAGTAGCTTGTACTAACACTTCATCAATGTTAGTAGGGTCAAACATCAAGATAGTGTGTCGAAGATAGGAGTGTATGCCACTGATATACTTTAGAAGAGTTTCCTAAGTATATAACATAAGTCCTAAACATATGTTTTCTTCTTAAATTCTTGTGTATATACTTGAACATTTTGCCCTTTGCCTTGCCTTAGATGTTTCCATTCCATAATTGCAGTTTGCACATAAGTCGATGGATAAAATTGTTTTCTTATTGCAATAATAAATTCATACCAAGAGCAAATTACTTCACCCTGTTGAACGAGATCAACTTGTGTCTTACTCTCCCACCATATCAAGGTTGTGTCGCCCAGTCAAAGAGTAGCCAACTGTATCTTTGCAGTGTCATCCATAATATTTTGTACTCTACAATATACCTCTATCTTCTTGATCCAATTGTCCAACTTTTCTGCATTTAATTCTCCATCATAAAGTGGCAATTTGAACTTGATATCTAGTTTCAATAAAGGCAAATTATGAGCATGGGGAGACTTCTTAGTGGACTTCTTCTTATGTGAAGAATGTTCACTTGCTCCATTGGTAGATGATGATGAGGACGATGGTGAAGAGGGTTTTGTAGGTCCACCACCTTCACCTTCTCCTTCATCTTTTACAGAAGATTCTCCATCACCAAAATTGTGAATTCTTCGATATAAATCATCTATTATTTCTCTCATTAAGAGAAGTGTAGCCATAACTTCTTGAGGTCTCATGGTAGGATCTTCTCCTTCCTTTCCTTTGGAATCCATTTTTTGATTTCGAAATATCCTTTGAATCTTTGGCTTATAACTTGAAAGATTTCCTTTACCAAGCTTGAAACTGGATCTTCTAAGCATTCACTTGCAAACACTTCTCAAACCTAGCTCTGATACCAACTTGATCCGAAAAATACTTAGATGCTAATTATTCTTTAATACACATAATCATCAAACCTGTTTTGGAAATAATAATGACCATTTGACTGATTGCATAATAGATGTGAAGTTACTTATCTATCCAAATCCACTTTAATGGTAAACAACTTGCAATATAACTGAGTGAAAGTAGAACAACAATACCAAAATCACATACTCAAGTTTGTTAACAAAGTTCACCCAATTTGGGCTACGTCTCTGGGTCCACTTCCAATTGAGACCTCTTTATTAATGCTCAAATGCTTGTGGTTTTACAATGACCTTCTTACACGGTTCTCAAACTAATAAATCGAGTATCCCATCAAATTCCTTGCAAAATTCTAAGAAAAATGAGTATAAACTTCATAGAATTTTGTTAAGGAACCATTTGGCACACATTATGATGTTATCCCCAAGTCTTCATACCCTTCGGCATGAACTTCGAGACCAAATTCATACTCTGTTTCCATATCATGTCCCATGCATTGGGTTTTGTGCCCTTTAAATAGGGCGCGGGCCCCAATTGCTACCCAAACTATACGGCATCAACTTAATTACTAGTTGGTTGGCATCCCAGAAGTTGTGGCACATTTGGCGCAATGGTTAATGCATAAGTATGGTGGGGAGGAGGTCACGGGTTCGAGCTCGCAGACCTCTCCCCGACCGTTGTTTTGTTATAACCATATATCATCGTTTATTCCATAGTTCGGTTGGTAAATTTTGTTAGCTCCCCGCATTTTGTGGAACAATTATATTGGAGGCGAATATACCAAGGGTTGAGGGCTTAGCCTTCAGCCCTTTTTTCGGCCCAACATTCCAACTATTGACTTCAAATAGAAATCCTGCCCCATACGGTTAAGTGACAAGTGCATGTTGTAATCGTAAGGTTGTTGGGTTGTTAGGCGGGATACTTGGGTTCGATACTCTGGACTCCTAACCATAATTTTGAACAACCTTATCTATAAAATATCAATGGGAGGTTTCCACATGACAACTTCTCATTGGTCCATCATTTTGACGTGTCAACTTATAATCGATCCACTTGTGCTATATGATCGCCATATCACTTTTCCAGTCAGTCGTATGATATGCCACGTGGTGCTCCATGGTGTTTCCACTTCAGCACCGTACATATTGTACTGTCGTGACACGTGACACCTTGACTTTGACTTTTTGTCATCTTTGACTTGAAATTTGACCGGCCATAACTTTTTCATACTAACTTCATTTGAGGTGATTTTTGTGTCATTGGAAAGCTATTGTCGAGCTCTACACAATGGAGTCATTTTCAAGAACATTTGAGAACATCAAATTTTGAGCATTTTTTAATCCTCCTAGACTTCTATGAGCGTTTTGGATCCTTCTAAACCTATGTGAGCATTTTGGATCCTCCTGCATCATACCATTTGAACCAACACATTCAATTGAAGGGTCCTTGGCCATACCTAGATTTATTATATTCATTTAAAGTGGTTCTTTTTCAAGCTCAATTTTGGCTCTAATAAAATCTACAAATATAGGCCTCCATCCTCCATTTGAAGAGGCTTAAATGTGTTCATATTATGCTACAAAATTTGCTTCAAGAATTGAAATGCCCACATGCTACAATACTCTTCTTGAGCCATCTTGGATTTATATTGCTCAAATTTCCCCTCCATGTGACCATCGAATGAAGGGACTCTAAGGGAAATTTGAAGTCTAAAATCGGCCTCCTAATGAAAATAATAAAATAAGATTTGAAATAATAAAAGAAGAGTTGTGAATTTTCGAAGGGAAAGAAAGAAAACTACTTTTTTTAATCATATTTTCGACTTATCTTCTTATAGGTTTACTCAAATTTCAAGTGTAGGCACTCATTGGATGTAGAATTCAATTATGCATCCAACAAATACCCACTCTGCATGCTTTTGAAAACAAATTTTTTTCATGCATTTCCAATTTCTCTTTCCGTGGGTCTATTGAAAGCATGCAAAGTGGGTACTCGTTCGATGCAAAATTTGATTATGCATCCAATAAGTGCCTACACTTGAAATTTTAAAGAAATACATTTTTTTCATGCATTTCTAGTTTCTCTCAATGTGGGTCTATCAAAAACATGCATAGCAGGTACTCGTTGGATGCGAGATTTAATTTTTCATCCAAAGAGTCCCTACACTTAAAATTTGAGTAAACCTATAAGGAGACAAGTCAAAAATATGATTAAAAAAGTAGTTTTTATTCTTGTCCCTCCAAAATATTTACCCTTATGGTTGGAATCATCATCTTGAATCCTACTGGTTCTTTTAAAGTTGATTTTGATATTACATTTTTTTTTGTTTTGAGGACCATTTTTACCTCAAAATTCCCCTAATAATATTGTTGAAAACACTCCATGATCATAGAGAGAGTTCTATTTGAGGAAACAAGAACCCCCAAAAAAGAAAGCATTAGAGGCCATATTTAATACTCCTCGATGTGAAATTTTGTTTTTGTTTTTTCGCTTTCTCCATTGGTGTATACAGAGATTTATTTTTCTTTCCCCTAAATAACTTGTTATTTATATAAATGATTTTTCATTTGGTTTTTAAGCTAATAGTTTGGAATACTCATCATTGGTAGGAAACAATAGCATTGTTTGACTTGTTGTCTTGTGTGCAAGATCATTGAGAGGTGGAGTCTCCACTTAAACCCCCCTCCTTCTACTCAACGTTCAAGCCCCCAATTTTGCAACTCTCCAAGATTTGCTTCACCTTTCCACCATTGAATTTCTAATATATATGTTTGTTGCCTTTCTTGGGGACAGATAAAATTAGTTTGTTAAATCATTTATTTTATTTATGTTTGCCTTGCCATTCCAACCAACTAAAGAGGGCTAATTCAATCTCCTGATGCATAAATAGTATGGCATCAAAAAGGTGACCATATTAGGGGCAAGAAAAAGATATATGTGTATTCACTACTAGATAAAACAATAAACAAAATGGAAATTTCACCTCGAGGAGTATCAAATTTGGATTTCGATGCTCTCTCTTTAGGGGTTCTTGATTCCTCAAATATAGCTCTCTTTGATTATGGGGTAATTGTGACAACATTCCCCCTTGTGAAGTGCTCATGTGGAGGGGACATTTGAGCAAGCTAACACTAATATGGTGCAAGAAGAGGATTGTAGCATGTGGGCATTCCAATCCTTGAAGAAAATTTTGCAACATAAACATTAACGCAATCGAGCTTGTTGAGATGGAGGATGGAGGCCTCTACTTATAGATTTTATTGGAGCTAAAATAAAACTTGAGTGAAGAAACACTTCAATGTAAATGTAATAACCTTGGGTATGACGAATGATCCTTCCATTAAATGAGTTTCTTTGACTAGTATGGATGCTAATTGACTAAGAATCTTATCAAAGTGGTGTTCTCATTGAATAGGATACAATTTTTGCCAAAAGTGTGCTACAACTGTGATTGCATACTTTTAAAAGGGTTAAGGGCGTTACCATGTGCTTCATAAAGGGATAGGCGTGTAGGTCTTCAAATGGTCAAGTTGATTTTTTATTTTCATGTATTGGCCTTTCCTCCAGTGTTTAGAGCTCATAAGATATATTGTAGAGTAATTTGTGATTCCTTCAATAGAAGGCACTTAAGTGTCACAAACAGATGAAAGTGGCACGATAACAAGAAAGGAGGAAATGAAGTTTCTACCAGGGGAAATGTTAGTAATGTTGGGGGGAAATGATACCAATCCTAACAAAATTGACAATTTCCATTAGGGACAACCCAACCCTATCCTAAGACATAACACCAAATTGCCTTGAATTATTTTTGTAAAAGACCATTACACCCACTTGTGTCCTAATCTCCCTGGGGTCATGCAATTAAGAACTCAACTGCTTAGTTAGACTAACCTACAATCACCCCACATGGTGTAGGATACTTCCTCCAAGCATGTCATATTTTCTTCAAATGGTGATGCTCCATCGGCTTTGACCTCTGTGGTTATCCTCCATGGGGGTGACCTATACCCTCATCCCAAGTCCATTATCATTGATATTGAGGTTCCACCAGCTTCGACTTCCTTAATTATCCACCAACCTAGTAACTATTCCTCCCAACCAAACTACCTCACTACTAGGGGAAAACCACCAATACAAGGGGGCACCGCTTCCAATTCTAGTGACCCATAATCCACTAGGTCATCCCACTATAAAGAACCTAGAGGTGTTCTCACACTATGAACCTCCACCATATTTGACCCAAGAAAATAGATGAAAATCAATTTGTTTCCATACACTTTGCCTCCCTTCCTTCTGTAGAAGTACCCCCTCTTGACTAAGAAAAGAGAAGAAACGTTAATTTATTTCCATGCACGTTCCTTGGCCCAACCTCCTTTCCTTCAACTGGAGTGCCCCCTCTAAACCTAGAATATAAATGAAACATTAATTTGTTTCTCTTTATTTTTCATTCATTGGCCTCCCTTCCTTCAACAAGAGTGCCCCAAAAAATAGCTAATACATTCATTTGTTTCCATGCAGTTGTGTTCCTAGCCTCCCTACCTTCAATAGGAGTGCCTCCTTTTGAACTAGAAAATAAAAGAATCATTAGTTTATTTCCATGCACTTCTAATTCTCCTAAAATCAAAGAAACATTAATGTGTTTGCATGCACCTTTTGTTACCAAAAAATAGAAGATCCGCTAATTTGTTTCCATGCACATTTTGTTCTAATAAAAGTAATGAAACATGAATGTGTTTCCATAATTTTTTCATTTCCATAAAAGCATGGATACATTTAGTTGTTTCCATGCAATTTTCAATCCCTAGCACCCATACCTTCAACATAAGTGCCTCTATCGGTACAAGAAAAAAGAGATGAAACATAATATATTTCCATGCACTTTTTGTTCCTCAAACTCCCTGCCTTCAATGAGAGTGCCCCCTATTGCACAAGAAAAGTGAAGATACATTAATTTGTTTCCATTCACTTTTTGTTACCTAGCCTCCATACCCTAAGAAAGAGTGCCTCTTTATATTACCCTCGCTCTCGTTCCCTTTGCACATGTTTTCAATCTAATATACATGCCTCTTTGTCCATTATCTTCCCATTAGGGAAGAATTCCAAGAGGCCCTATCTACCCTAAACCAATCATGGGACGACATCTGCTCCTACTCTAAAATTTACTCTTGTCTTAGGTTTTCTATTTTCACCATGGAACCCATTATCTATGCTCATCATTCACGAATACCTTGTGTGACCACGTCATTGTTTTTGAAATCTCTACCCCCCTTGAGCACAAGCCTTTGGATCCTTTCATTGGCTTAGACTTGGAGATTTGTGTTGTACCTCCGCACAATACCTTCCATTCCCAAATGTGGGAGTGTACTTTGCCTCTTCAACCATGATATTCGACCACAATGAAGAATTCTTATAGGCCATGAATTCTTTCAATAATCCTTGGGACCATCTCCACCTCAATTTTCCTATTGACTTTATTTCCCCTTATTCGCAATATCTTATAAAAAACTCTTCATTATCGAATATATTGGATTTTTACAGCACTTGGAATGTTGTTAAACAGTTTCAAGTTACAAACACTTTCATAAATTTTATAGCATATGAAGAATCCGACACAAATTTTCAACTTCTCTTCTATGGACATAGGACCTTGAGCTAGATATTTTGGTACCTTCAATTTGTTCTATTGGTCATCATCAACCTATTTAGGTATATTTCCTCAACTATCATATATGATCGTGATCTCCCTCTGTCATGTTTCATCTGAACTTTTTTACACTCAATGTTGTCATAGATCACGCCCCATGTAGACGAGTTGTGTCATCATTCTCCAGTTACCCCCTCACACTTATCTGATAGTAGAACTCTTCCTGCAATGGGTCACCCTAGTTATCACACATTTCGTTCTAGCACCCATTCCCCGCATTCCCCCCTACGATTGAGATCCCTTATAGTTTATGATAGTATACAACACCCATGCTTTGCTTTTATAATTTTTCTACCTCTACCCCAGGGCTCTCGAGTAATCATTGTTGGTTTTGATGCTTCACTTCTCACTATGCGATTGAACCCATTGTTTCACTTCATTCATGTGTCAAAGCCCCATCCACATGCAAACCTCCATCACCCACCCTTATTCCATGTTCCCACCATTTCCAAGGAGACACACCCCAAGTGCTCACCTTATCAACACGCTTATACTATCACATTCGCTACCCCTTGTTCAAAACCATTTTTCAGATTTGATCCTTGTCTCCTTAGTGTATCATACATGTTCTTTTAGTCTGTACAAAATCAAAACCACAAAAAACATAAAACCATCAGACTACAAAAACATCAAAAAACCAAAAGGGGGGAAAGAAACTAAGCTCTTTTTATGATCACCAATCTTTTACCATTCATCACCTCTTCATGAGTTCAGATAGAGGTTAGTGTCACCCTTGTTCAAAGAATTTGTATCAAGTTACCTTCTCTTGTCCTTTTATAGGTCATATTTATTCTTGAGTCCCACTCATGGTATCCATCTAACTCAATTGTTGTGGTCCTTGAGACCTATTACCACACAAACCAACACCTTAGCTCAAGTCCCAAAGATGGGTGCTAGCTTTGTGGAACTCGAGAGGTTGGCCACTATCACCTCACCAACTCTCCCCTTCACTTTAGACTTGGGAAAGGTTTCTTAGTCAGGGGAGGTTTCCTTATGGGTTAACTAGGATCACTTCATGTAGTTGGTGTGGGAGAAAAGAGAACCTAGCAACAAATGTGATAAAAAAATGATGAAATAATAGTTGGGCTTGGGGTGATTAGTGAAAAGGAGACCAGTGCCTCACCTACTTGGGCTATGGAGTCACTTGGGCAATTTTAGGAGGGCAAGTAGAGGTTTTATAGGCAACCACTTGACACATTCTAAACGCCTAAACTTTGTTCAACAAAAGATTTTGATGGTCAAATTTTTACAAATATGCAAGGGAGAGGGTCACTTAAGATGCCTTCTCAAAGCAAAGTGTAAGGTATTCCCTACCCCAAAGACTGTGTACATACACACCTACTACTCAAATATTAGCATGTGAAATGTATTGGTCTTGATGGTAGATGGCTAGAGACTATTGCATAAGACTAATATATATATTACTATAAGTTCCCCCAATGTAGCATAGAAACTCTTATATGGCCTTATTTGCCTCAGACATTCAATATTTAGCAAAACCTTTAACCTCCAGTCATGCCCTAGAACAAATCCACAAATAAAATTACTCTAAAGACCACATAACTTACATAAAATAAAGGTAAAATCCTCTTAAACTTGGAGCAAGAGTGCTCACAAGTACTTTTATTTCTTCACCAATCGAATCCACTTCATTCTCTTAAAGATTTAGATCATCATATTCTTCAACAAAATCTTCCATAATGGGTTCATGCTCAACAATCCCAATTCCACCATCCTTGTGAGTATCATAAATGGGATCTCCATCAAGGTAGAAACAACTGACATCCCACTTAGATCTTCCTATGTGAAAAAAGGTCAAGAAGGATTTTAATGTCAAGGTCATCATCTTTTTCATGGAAAGAGGTAAAGTCCACTAATTCATCTCCAAATTTTACCCTTTCAAAACTCTCGAAGGGTGAATCATAAGGTTCAAAATTTTGATAATGGGCATGATTCATCAAGTCATTGCCTTCACGTGGATGGGGTGAACGTTTTTGGTTGTTCTCGCCCTTTAGGTTTGCATCAAGGTTCTCATCATCAATAGACCCACAAGGTTTCTTTTGTACTTCATGAAATGAGGGGAAAATCATGGATCCTTCAACAAACTCCTCCCCTTCAAAATTATCCAAGGATGCATATAAAAAGTTCAAAATTTTGGAAAGGGGTGTAAGTTAGTTGATCATGATCTTCATGTGAAGAGAGAATAAAGATTTGGTTATTATCATCATTAAGGCATGTCTTCATAACTTCATCTTCATCTTCCCTTAACTCTTCTTCTTTAATGGATAGGTGATCTTCCTCTTCATTAATGTATTCCTCATATAGTGATTATTCCTTGATATGCTCACCAAATGATTGGTCTTCTCATTCATTTTATTTATTTTTAATGGAATGAAAGGATCCCTTGTTTGTGCTTTCTTCATATTGTTGATCTTCAATTAATGAAAAAGTGGAAACATATTCACTATGAGTTGTAGCCATAGACTCTTGTTTCAAAGGGCATCATTTCCTTCTATCTTTTGGCTTATTTTAGCCCCCAACTCTAATGCAGGATTCCTTTAAAAGTTAAGGAAGAAAGCATCTATCTTCGTTTTCTTTTGATGGAAAAGTTCAATCCAATCATCTAAGTGTTCTTCTTTGGTGGATACTTCTTCATGAGTTTGATTTTTGATGTGTTCATGAGGTGACTTTTCTTCTTCAAGGGGACCTTAAAAGACTCTTGATCCATTCATTTTGCAGGTGATTGACTTTCCATGGAATTATAAGGTGTCTCCTTAATCCCATGATCCTAAATGATTTCAATAATTTCATCCTCTTCACCTTCTTGTTGGGCTACCATAATTCTCTCAAAAACATATTCAAACCTTTGTGAGGGAGGACCTCAACGCTTGAAGAAGATTTTGTGAAAATCTGCACAAAATGATATTATCTTCGGAGCAATGTGATGTCTTACCCAAGCCTTTTGCCTCCCATCCAAAGAAACAAAAAATAGATAGATCAAGATGTCCTTGTGTACTATCTCAAGCCTTAAACCATATTCCACAAATCACAAGATATGTTGAGTAGCATGAAAGCATTCACCGTCAAATTTTGGAACATTGTTTTCCCATTGGAGTGGGATTTTGCTCAGATATCCCACTACTTTTCTAAAATTAAAGTAAGGAAAAATTTCATGAAACTCCCAAGGAGCCATCTTTCCCACAACTTAGAGATAAAAATTAAAATTGATAGAAGTGGAGTCGTCAAGGTGAATTCCCAATGGCAGTGCAGTGTTGTTTACTTTACCTTACGGGTAGCGAGAATTTTAAATTTACAAGGGAAATGGGATTCTTCCTCTAAATGGATTCACCAAATAAGATTTCAAAGGTTTGTAAGACTATCTAAAACTCATCAAATATGAATCTCAAGAATTCTTAACTCAAGGAATGGACATTTTAATCGACAACAATGCCAAAATATTATTGCTCAAACTCTCTCCTAGAGGGAAAACTCCTAACCCCAACAGGAGCACCTAGAGATAACTCTCAGACAAGCCACCCATTATCACCTTGGTGGCCTTTCTCTACTCTTTATAGTACAATAATGGCATCCTAGTCAAGGGGGGAATCCTTTAAGGTCGAGTGAGGCTAGGTTGTTGAGTAGAGAAGGGAAGCTCTATATATTGGTTTGATAGAGACTTTGGATGTTGACACTAATCACTATGAGGGTAAGAGTTAGGTGTAATAATGTGAATAATACATGAACACAATTCAAATAAATTTTACTTAGACAAGTGTGCTCATTCATGTGAGAAAATTATTCCTTAGAAATTGAGAGATCAATCATGCTCAATTAACCATAAAACCATGAGATGTTATCAAAGTGTGAAACATATATCCAATTAAACCATGAAATATGACTATGAGTTTGAAACCATTACATCATTCTTTCATCATAATCAAATATTTAGAGTCTGATTTGGCATTCATCAAGACACCATCTACGAATTAGAGATCATATACCAATAATTATAACTATGTTCAGGACAACAAAGAGTTATCAAGTGCAATGCATAGCCATAAAATCACTAAGTCTATTGCTAGGACTGACACAGAGGACAACAAAGCATATTATTAATGAATTTCACTTCGTATAGTTCCTAAGAATCAACAATGATCATAAACTACCACCATTTAGAGAATATTAATGTATTATGATATTATGGGCAGTTATGATCATGAAACAATGTGTAATCTTATCATGTACGTAGTGATCAATCCCATGCATAAACAATACTCAAAACACATAAAATATACCAACATTTAAGGCACATTTACAATTGTAAATTTTGGTGGATTGTTAGAGTTTCGTAGTGTTCTAAACAATGATGAAATCAACAATTTTCATCTAGGGAAATAAGCACATTGTAAACTATGTAAAAATGCACAAGTAGTGAACAATATTGGCCCTTTAAAGGTGTTTAGATGTGTATCATTAAGTATGTGTTAAGAACGATGTATCCACAAGTCAGTACGTGCATAAGATCACTGACTATTCAAGATCCAAATCACATCCTAGCAAAGCAACAACCTGAGCTCATGGTGCGTGCGGGGTCGGGGGTGACCATTGATTCGGGAATGAGTCACAAGCCACACAAATCGTCAAGGGTAGGATGGAAGTGAGTTTCCTTATATTAAGATGATAATGTTGTTGACGAGATCATAATTGAAGATAATGAGTCATTGAGGCTAAACACCAAAGAGTTCCTCAATATTATGCATCGATTTGCTTGAGGTTCTGTTAAATACTTCAAATATGCTCAAGTGTTGCACAAATATGATACATCAAGGAATGAGTTTGACTATATTGCAGATTTGAAAAAAACCTTGTCACAATTGCTAAAGAGCTAAAACAACAAGATGTCTCATCCATTCATAAAACTCATGTGAATGTTAAGAGGGTTATTATGCCATTAGATATGCCACATCCAAGAAAGATAAGTTCATATCTAAAAATATGAGCCTTAGAACCAAGACTTCAAGATTTCAAGATGAAGTTAGATGCCAAAGAGAATAATTCATTTCACTTAGTGAGTGGGACATTGCATTGTTTGTATCCTTAATTTGATCATTCCAAACATATGAACCATAAAAGGAGCCCAACATTGGCACTCAAATCCTTGTTGATAGAAAAGGACATCAAGACTATGATTCACCCATGTATTCCAAGCATGAATTAAAGTAGCCTAATACAAATGAGAAGTCTCAAGAAAATTAGAGTTACTTCGTTCCTTCGGGTTAGATCCAAATATAAGCAAATCATAATTAATACCTTAGCTCAATGCCAATTTGAAAGATATAGCATGAAACCAATTGCTAGAACAAATGAGATCCAAGTGATGTGAGATTAAACACTCTAAAACAACTTAGATCGAGCAATTTTAAACCATAGATTGCAAAACAAACAAACAAAAAGGAAAGAGGAAAGGAAAGGTTTTTGGGTTGAAGAGCTGGATAGACTAGTGCATAAAAAAGGCTATGGGGTCCCTACACAAGTATATGTGAGGTCTTGGTTAAATATGAGCCAATGTTGAGGGCACTAAGAAGGATTTACACTCAAGCGTTGGCTAGGGATAAATAGGCTTATTCAAGAGTAGATGGGGGGTAGTCCTATGGGAATCCTATCCAAGTACTATTAAGGTGATCTCAAAGTTCGACCAAGGCAAGAGGGAAGAGCCCTAGGACGTCCAACATCAATGCATAGGAAACAAAACATCAATGGTCACAGGGAATAAGGAAAGAACACTATACCTAAATTTCCCTCCCAAGTAGAGCAAGGTGCCCTTCTTTGGCCTTGTAGTAGCTTTGTCCTCCAACCAACCTGGAAAAATATTCTAACTAACCCTTGAAAAATATCCTAGAAACACAGAAAAATATAGATACACAATAAATGTGTAGGCAAGTTTTCTCAATAATCTCCAACAAATTAAAATCAGAGAGGCATCCTCTTTATATGGATAAGGACCCCCCTAATACAAGGTGCAAATACAATGTGCTAGCTCAAACTATGAGCAAAAATCATTAGCCCAAGTCAAAACCATGAGAAAAATAAAACAAGTGGACATAAACCACCCTCGTAATCCTCCTATACATGAGTGCCTCACCAAAAAAGGTCAAATGTGCAACAAAATGGGTCACTTGTGTGGTCTAGTGGGGCTAGGACAGGTGTGCCCTCCTTAAAATATGCCAACGTCCAATATATGAGTGAAGAAATGGTGAACAATGGGCCCAAAGACTAAGGCACTCCTCCAATTGACTCCCAAAAGAAAGGATGTGGTCATATCAAGATGTAACAAGCCCCATATGCATGACAACATGCCATGAGTGTGGGATGTCCATGGTAAGCATCCAATGTAGTATGGCACGTGTGTCCCCTCAATTAGGGCACTCCTCAAATAAAATAATGTAGTTATTGCAACATCCCTTGCAACTATTGTGGCAACATGTGATCATATGTAACCACCCCCCATAAGTCCTCGACAATCTCAAACAACCTCCCACATCTGGTCTAGGAGGGAATAATCATGCATGAGTGTGAGTGAAGGCATCCAACTAGGCAAGAGAATCATCCTAGAATGGTCCATGTGGCAGTTGTGATAATGTGTCATCCATGTCATGGATCCCAATGCAATGACATGTATTCCAATGAAGTACATAAATCCCAAGAAAAATGGCACATATACCAATGTATGTAGATATGGCCAATTATAGGTACATGGATCCCAAGTTAGCATCACATATACCTATACAATGTCATGGATCTCAAGGCAAGGTACACAGATCCCAATGCAATGCACCCACTTGTAGTGATGTGTCCAACTTCTTTGCAAGCCACTAGGTGATGCACTTAATGATTTCTCTTAACACAACATAATAAAGGTTAGTTTCTGAATTTGCATAAGTTTTACCATGGGTAAAAAACATTAACCCTTATACGTATGAGAAGTCCCAAGACAAAGAGTATTTCCTAAGTCCCTAAGTAAAAGGTAGGTGATGGATGAATAATTATGGAAAGGGGAAGGGGAAAACTTCATGGGATGACCCTCAAAGTCATATAATACATTGCATAGGTCATTTAACTTTATTCAAATAGCCTTGAAGATTTTTTATAGAAGCCTGTAAGAGGGAGCTTTAAAATTGAGTTGCCTTTCCTCGACACTATTTATTACTACCCCTTTTGCCTTTTCCCTTATGTATTCAATTTATTGAACATATCCCTTTTTTCTTTAGATATTCATAGATAATCATGGGACTAAGGGCATTGGCTTCATATCGAGGTGGCATTGCTCAAGTTTTGATATTTTGGATTTTAACTTTACTAGCTCTCCACCTCGAGCCTTTTTGGCTTTGTTGACTTAGGATTTCTCAATTAGACCTTTCTCATGACATTTGATAAGTCAACCGTAATTGTGAATAACTTTTTGATGGATGGAATGAAGTCAAACGGGGAAAATGGAAAATCATGTTAAGTATGGTTAGGATGTGGAAAGTGATACCTCAACTAGTTTCCTAGTAGTACAAACTAACCCGAGAAATGACAACACTTCTAAAGGAAAATTATGGTCCCCCATGGTATGACGAGGAAAATAGTAAAACTATAAACTTTATGAAGTGTTATCGGATCTCATTTTAGTGTTTACCACTTTCATGGATAAATTAGAAGTTGTAACACCACATCCGAGTGCAGCACCAATGCATGGAATATCAAATAGAGCATAATGGAAATCATAATGTACCATTCATAAGTGCATTTGTCATTTGAGGAGTGAGAGAGGAGATCTGATATACGATTGTTGAGCTAGCACGATCACATGTGTGAAAGAGATCACATGTATGAAAGATAAAATGAGAGAATTGTATGAGTTTGGATAATATGAGAAATAGAGCTCATGCAATCAACAACACAACACCCTTCTGAGGGTGTCCTTGAAGTAGTCGCCCCTTGGGGGTAACAAGACCCACTCACACCATTGATCTGAATTCATCTCCATCGTTTGATGTATCTCCTCGACAGTACTCTTGCTCATATATCCACTTTTACTTTGGTAGAGTTGTCGTGTTATTGTTAATGGTCCCAACCTAGGCCAATTTTCATTTATGTGTATCTCGCACTCGTATTTGTCTCACCCCCTTATGTCAAGTTCTAGTCCTTATAATCTATATATGCTCTCCATACCTCATGTTGGTTTAAGGGACTCCTCATTGCCCATTTTCCAATTAATTTTTCCATATCAACCACAACACATTTGATTTGGGGTTTTTATTTAAAGGCCTAATACCTTGGTTACTTTTTTTCATCATTTTCAGTTTACTTTGCATACAAAAGTGATTCCCACCATTGATCCTTGACTATATGGCTCTTGCTAGTGTTCAATTTCAACACATCCATCCACACAATGTAGGTTTATACTAGTATCTTGGTACCCATTTTCATTATTTGTGGGCTACCTCGCATTTGGCAATGATTTCCATCATTGATTACTAACCAGATGGTTTTGTTGGCACCAAGTGTGGTAAGACTACACAGACGCCACAACTTTTGCACTGCGCACGTGCCCCAAGTTTTGTACCATGCAACGCTAAGATTTAGCACATGCGCCAACCAGTTTTTCACTATGTGCAAGGACTTGTACAGATTGCATGCATATCAAATCCTCGAAGATCAACATAATGATTATAAACATTTTTGTAATTGACCGATTGGTCATAGTTGAGGTTCTCAGTGAGCTAGCAAGTTTGTTATGATTTCCATGCTCCTATAGAGATATAAAGAATGCATGCGAATATGTAAGGGTTGTTGTTAGTTGATGGTTAACTTCTAGTTAATTTGAGATTCATTGTAATGGTAGAGCTATAAATGGAATATGAGAGAGAAAGTAGATCAAGATCTAAATCTCTAATATTCAATTTTAAGATTAATGGAATCTACACATGCTACAACCTTCCATGTATCTAAATGTTTCACTATGATTAATGAAAGAAGGCACAAGACCCGAGTTTATACTTTCTATCATGTACTCTATTATGAATGTATGTTGTTATAGATGTTAGACTATGCATTACTTATATGAATGATGATATGAATGAATAGTATATAATGCACAACTCTTAACTAAGTGTTTCTTGTCTGTATTGTTCTGTCATGCTATGCACACACATTCGGTCTCTGTGATTCTTATGCGCATCTCATATGAGACCTTATTTGGTCCTTGAATATTGAATATGTTGACGCAAATGGGGTATTTGTTGGTAAATCCTTTTGAACCCACCCCAGGTCTAAAATCTCAAGCCAACCATCGGTTCCATTGTCAGGACTTGAATATTTTTTTCTACATGGTAGAGTAAGGACATGACGTGGAAACCTTCCAGGAAGGAGATAGAAGAATGGATCTCTAAGAAGGAGGATGATTTTGTACAACGAGAGACCAAAAATATGTAGATCAATCTCGAAATATGGAAACAAAGGTACATATATTCAAACATGCATGAATTTTTCTTTGTTGAGTTTCTGTGTTACATGAATGGGTAACGAGACATACATAAATTAACTCTATGTGGTAAGCCCCAAAACCATTGGTTTGGGACCAAGAAATGGTCAATTGGTTGAAATCTGTGGAAAACAAGTGGGCCAGGGCCATCAATTTCTAGTTTGATCATGTGAAATAATGATGTCTTACAAAGTTTGTTGTTGAATGCAATGAATGTTTTAGTAGTGCTAAAAAAGTTTGCAACCGGTCCTAAAAGAAGGTTGTTAGAAAAAATCGCACTGTGGATAAAAAAATTATTCGCGGAGAAGGGTTGATGCAAATGGATACCAATAGGATAGTAGAGTAAACCCCCCACGTGGAGGGGGGGGTGAAAAGGTGGGGGAAGAAGATGAGAAAAGGTGAAGAGAGAATGGATCCAAAAGAGCATAGAAGAAAAAGGGTTGAGCACTGTGTGACAAGAGCCAAGCCGAGGAAGCAAGTCGAGTAGAAAAGAAAAGAAGGGAGAGAAATGGATGACAAACAAGTAGTAAGATGTAAGATGAAGAGAAGAGAAGTTGCACCAAAAGGGTGTGAGGGAGAAAGATTTGTGACAAAGAGAATCACAAAAGAAAAGAGGTTGTCAAAGAGATGTGACATAGAGAAGGATGTATCAAGAGAGGATATTAGAGAAGGTAGTAGCAGAGTTTTAGAGGTCAAATCCCCTTAGCTAGTGAGAGATGGAGTTGTATCAGAGGAAGATGAGGTGCAAAGTAGTAGCAACAATAGTGCAGAAAATAGCGATGAAGGCACAATCTAAGAAAGTGAAGAGATCTTAGCTATTGGAAGGAGGCTCTCATGGCTCAAGATAGGAAGCTTTTGTGGATCCAATATCACAGAATAAGACAAGATAACGTGGAGGAACCCCCTCTTTGAACCACACCCCTCATGCATTTTTAAATAAGAAGAAAGAATCAAAGAAGAAGGTGAAAAGGAAAGAGAAGTAGAAGAAGAAAGTTCAAAAGCAAGAGAAGTAGAAGAAACAAGTGGAGTAGAGACCAAAGTTAGCAACGTTTTGCAATATTTGTCAATAGCAATAGTAACCAATAACATTCAGTCAGGAAGATTAAGTTCCAATTCAAATATGTCCAATCAGAATTCAACCCTCAAACTTTATGCGTTGCATGGGACAGGAAGAGACAATGCATAACAACATTGGTTCATTCGTGAAGCAATCTAGTCCGTGAAACGAGGCATCTAAGATCACGCAGTTGGAGACTACATTCAAAGATAGAGCTCTGACGTGGTACATGAAGTATAAATTTATCGTGCTAGCGAGACAAGCAAGGTCCCTCACAAAGATAAAGAGAGATCTCCTTAGATAATCTGCAAACCTAAGTCAGAGTCATAATGTATAACCAAGATCAAGGAGATTAAGCAACAAGTTGGAGAAACTGTGTGGGATTAAGACCAACATTTCAAGATCCTATTGGACAGATTGACATTTCAAATCTAGGACATCCAACACATAAAATGGTTTATTGTTGGACTCCTCCCTCACATTTTGGTCTCGCTCAAGAAACAAAAATTAACAACTCGATTAGAAGTTGTAGGGATTGCAATGCGTCTAGAGTCTACACTAGGAAAAGGTAAGACATTGACAAGAATGGCGTAGGAGTAATCCCAACTTGTGAACCTTGCCATGTAGTCATAAGACATGGAAAAATTAAAAGTGGGGTGCGAGAATATCCAATATACCTTGTGTTGCACAGAAGGTCACCATCAGAATGAGTGTCGTACGCTAGGAAATTACACGACAATTGTATCGCTAAACCCATTTTCGACTAGGATATAGACTAAGTGGTATGAGATTTGTAAACAATGGGGTCATGTACCTCCCCATTTCCCAACCCTGTAGAAGTCCCATAAGATGACATGCACTCCATTATGCAAATCTATAGGGTACAATGTGAACAACTACTAGTCGTTACAGTTGAATAAGGGGCATATTGTACATGCCTACTGAGTCCAAGGGGAGAATAAGGCTTCAACAAAGGAGGCTTCCATGGAGGCTAGAGAGGAGGCTATGGAAGAGGAAGATGAAAACGATACAATGGGGGAGGAGGGAAACAACCCACCTGTTTCAACTATGGCAAGATAGGCCACTTGGCATGGTTCTGTACCAAGCCCTATGCATTGTGTGGATATTTCCACAACGTAGACCATGTCATGGAGGATTACTCAAAGTTGTTATCAAAATGGGAAGAAAAAGATGGGTGCTACAACATGATGACTACTGAGTAGCGAATAACATAAGTTGAAAGAAGAAGTTGATGTACAAGTAGTAAGCCAAGGAGGTKTTTACATAGGGACCATCCTGCAGAAAGAAGAGTGTTGATGCAGGAGCATCGTCAACATCAAGTGAGCGTGGGACAAGMGCAACACATTYTGAGCACATGATAAATTGTTTAAAACTTTTGAAGATTGGATGCGCCAAACTTAAATGTGATAGTTAAGGAGAGGCGTACTTATATATTGTAAAGGACCTTGAGCGATCCGCTCTCGTCCATAGTAGGTAGAAAGCATTTATGTTATTAGGTAGCTTTGAATTCTCTGATGAGATAGTTTTAGGAGTGGAGGGAAAACGGATATAGACACCCTCATTGTGAAATTGTAACATAGAAGAATAGAAGGAGAAAGCATCAGAAGAGAGCATAGAAGAGAAGCAGAGAGTTGTGTAGCAAACCCCATGTACATAAGTTTTGAATTAATACAAAGAAGTTGTGATTCAGACTCATGGTGTCCATATATTCTCTGTGTATGCATCTTTAAATGTTATGCTCATGAATGTTTTACTCTTCCTGTCATGCAATTTCTTTTATGCTATGTGTGAATGATTTCTTGTTGAATGTTTGAAATCTGAGAGGAAAGGGAAGTGAAATGAGTTTCAATTGTTTCTCTATCTGAGCAAGAGTTCCTGCAAGGAGTGCAGTTGAATTGTCCGTAAGGAGTGCTTTGACAAAAGGTTCAGAGGTTCGTCTCTGAAAGCTCAGGGGATATAGTGTTGATTCTCATATTTACACAAGAGGTGCAGTCAGGCACAGAAGTCGTGCAAGGTGTGCATAGACCAAGTTTAAAATCCAGGGGTTGAAACCTGAGAAGCTATTGCGAGACCGTTGCTGCAGAGCGTGCGCAAGGTCGAAGAGCATTCAACAGTTCAAGTGTTTGGAGGTTGCCGTAAGGAGTGCGGGCAAGGGTCTTCTTTAAGGCTCGAAGTTGTGAGAGAGCTCACGAAGGAAAAAGCCTTTGAAACTATTGAAGGCAGTACAAGAAATGGGTGCATTTGAGTGATTAAAAGGCATCGGAAGTTTGTGGCACAAGTGGATAAATCCGGGGAAGAATCCTTGGTTCACTTTGCAGGAATCGTCAGGGGGAAGAAACAGACGATCAAAATTCTCTGTAGAGAATTAGCGAAATCCCGTAAGTCGTTCGATATGACAAAGAAGCAAGGAGGTTACGGCTGTGTCCAGAGTTTCAAGCTCAGGAGATCGTGAGCCATTGGATCCTCACCTAATTACCCGTCAGTCGTCTGATCTAACAGGAGTTGCATGGGGTTTAAACCTTCTCAAGCCGAGCTAAAGTCCCGAAAGGTGTCGGGATATCGAGGCGTCGGGGTTCAGGATATCGGAAATCCCGTGGACAAGAGATTGGGTAAATCCACAGTGAAAACCCCGAAACAAATCAGAACCGTCCATCTATTGGGACACGTGGCAGGGATCGAGAACCATCGGCATATCGGAAGTTTAGAGACCAAGAGTTCGAGACTTATAAGTCCCAAATCAGTGAAAGAATCGCAACCGTTGCTCTAAGGAAGGACGTGTGTCGCGCGATCATCCAATTAGGAGATCCAGACACTGGGGTTTACATAGGTAAGTGTTTTTGACTTTGCATTTGGCGAAGTCCGAGATTTAATCAGAACTGTCCATCCATTTGGGACGCGTGTCGAAAATTCGAAGAAGACGGGGTTCGGCGTTTCGCAGATCCTGAAGACAGGAAACACTTGCATTTCGGAATTGCGAAGTCCGAAATCCCAAAAGGAGGAAAGCTTCGTTATGGGGCCCAACTGACGTCATATCGTCATAACGGGGGATCGGGAATCTCCACGGTGAAAACCCCGAAGTAGACGAGGACCGTCCATCTTTGAGGGCACGTGGCAACAATCTTGACTTTTGGGGAAAGTCCCGAAAAAGGAAATCATATTGGGAAATCGGAATTCGAGAGATCGGGGAAATCGAAGACAAATGCATTTCAGCATTTGAAATCGCAAAGTCCAGAGGGAGATCCGGAGCCGTTGGTTTAGTAGATGATCACGGTCGTTGATCGTGTCTAAGTCAAAAAGGGGTTCCTAGTTGACGTCATATCGGGATTCGGAGAATCGGGGATCCTGAGGACAAGAGGTCACATACATTTCGACATCAGAAACTCTGAAATCCCGAAAGGTGATAGGACTGCGGTCATGTAAAGGGAGGTCGTATGGACCCAAAAGTCTAGCCCAGGGGACTAGCGGAAGTCGAAGTACTTCGGGATATCGGAGATCGGGAAATCGAGAAATGAAAGGGTTGTGACATCGGGATTTGAAACCCCGAGACCCGATTTTCCATTTTTCTGTCGTGAAGAGAACAGTGATCGGGCCTAGAGGTTGTGAGGAGCAGAAAAGACCCGTGGGTCAATTTTAATAAAGATTCCAGTGGAGAATCGAAGGAGCCACTCCGGCTCGGGGTAAAATTAGAACGATCCTTAAGACCGGGAGGTCAGCGTAGAGGCCTTTGCTGAAGGCAGAGGGTGCATCTGCGTCAAGTGCTCGGGACAACAGTTGGAAGGAAAAATCAGGAAAATAACACAGACACTTCCTAAGTTTGACATTGCGTAGCAAAAGAAATTCCTACATGACACACAACAAGCAATGGATGAGGAACATGTGCGTGAGGAGTTGTGACGCACAATTGAGATACTCGCGTGTGAAGACTTGAGATGCACAATGTAGTACTTGCCTAGAGACTAACTCAGAGGACTAGGTAAGTGAATTATTGTGCTATTATCTTAAGGTGTTGGGTGATCCCATTGTTACCAAGAAATTGACCCACATGTTGACAAGATGAATGGGGGAAGGTGAGAATGAAGCTGTTATTTCTGCCCCACTACCAAAAAGGGACTTGTGTCATATCATCAGGAGGAAGTGCATGGGTAGAGAGTTCAAAATGATAGTTGAATTAAGAAATTATGATATGGAAGGGATCATGTTGGACCTGGTGTCTGATGTGAACATTTTTCCAAAGAAATTGTGGGAGTTGATGGGAAATTCAAAGCTGTTGTGGTCTCCCATTCAACTTAGATTAGCAAATCAGTACAAGATCTATTCTATTGGCAGACTATAGAAGGTCAAGGTCAACATTGATGGGGTAGGAACAAAAGAAAATTTTGAAGTAACTGAGATTTTGGATGATTCAAACCCCTACCCAACGCTACTTGGAATTGACTAGGCCTTTGATAACAATGTTGTATTGAATATTAATCAAAGGTAGATGTCCTTTGATATGGAAACACTACTTGTCATTGTTCTGTTGGATCCGACCAAGGGTGACAGATACAATAAATTAGTAAATGAAGATGCACAAAGATCAATCATTGAGAATATATACAACATCATAGGGCACAATGAGGACTATGTACCCAACAACCGATGGTGAGTTGAGTTGGAGGAGTGTATGCTCATATGACATGGATTCAGATGATGCGATGAATCGATGGTAGAATAATCTATATGAAATTTTGACTAGGATATTTGCACAAATCACCAAAGTTGTGCACTGGGTTGGAACGAAGTTGCGTGACCAACCAAGGATTCACGAGACAAGCTTGATAGATGCATTTATAACACAAATGAAAGATGGGGTCCTCGGGCCTAGCAGATTAAGGGAATGGGTGCAGAAGTGAAGGGAACACATGTGAATTAGTGGGCGATGCACCATGCAAACTTATAGGACTAGGCACAAGTGGTAGAGTGCATCAAAGTAAGGTTCCACCCCTAACTGACTTTGAATTGGTAAGCAGGTACAAGGGAGCATAGGATCCCCATGAACACATTCGATTCAATGAGTGACGTTAGAAAAATAAGCAAATCCCTTAAGTGTAGTGGTCCATGGATTCTTCCACACTATGGATATGGTCCCCAAAAGCTGGTACATTCAGGAGGAGACCAGGAGGAAGACCGGGGATTGGGAAATAACAAGTAATCAATTATACGCAATGTTTAAGTTTACGTCGGAGGTCCCTACGCAGAGAGATATGTTGTTGAGGATTAAGACTTTCATATTCAATCAACAACTCATAGACTCCACACATAATGTTGTTTGTACCTATCACAAGCCAAAGGTGAATTTAAATCAACCGATGTACAACTAGAATGTAGATAGCAATGATGTGTAGGAAGAGGACCATCAAAGCTTATAGATCAATGAAATCGAGGGTGAGCATGTAGTTCAAGGAAATGCCTCCATTAGTAATACACTAGACTATACACGACCATTAAAGATGAAAAAAATCAATACAGACTTAAAAGAAGCACCGAAGATGGCAATAATTGGCGATTATTGGGATCGGGAGACAGTGATGCAAGTGGTGGAATTGTTGAAAGAATATGAGGACCTATTTCTGAGAATTTTTTCTGAGATGAAGGGTATCGCAATGTCCCCGGGAGAGATGAAAATCCAACTGAAACTGGATGCCAAATCGGTCAAAAAGTGACCATATCGGTTGAATCGAAAGTATAAAGAAAAGATGCGTAAGGAGTTGGATTGTATGCTAGATGCAAAGATCATTGTCTCGATGGAAGGATCTGACTAGATTAGCCAATGGTAGTGAAACCGAAAAAAGACGGGTTATCTACATATTTGTGGAGAATTATGGGGCCTCAATGCAGCCTGCATACACGATCCCTTTCCTACACCATTTACAAATGAAGTGTTGGAGAACGTGGGTGGGCACATAGCTTATTCCTTCACAAATGGATTTTTAGGTTACCACTATGTGCACATCGTTGAAGAAGGCAAAGCCAAGACAACATTTGTGATGGAGTGGGGCTCATTTGCGTACACCATGATGCCATTTGGTCTGAAGAATGCACCTACGGTGTTCTCCAAGATGGTCGTCGCAACTTTTAAAGAATTCATGCGTAAATTTATGGAAATAAACTTAGATGATTGGATAATGTTCAACTTGCTCGAAGAGAATATGCAAGTATTATGGTTGATGATGGACAAATGCAGGCAACTATAGATCTCTTTAAACTTGAAAGAAGTGCATCTTCTATACATTGTTTGGGAATCTATTGGGACATGTCGTCTGCAAGGAAGGCCTGTTAGTCGAGCAAGTGAAGATTGCAATGATTGTGAACATGTTAACCCCAATCTTTGTAAGAAAGTTGCATGCAACATTGGGACATACAGGATACCATAGACGGTTCATATGGAGTTATGCAAAGGTTATTGTGCCATTGGAGAATCTACTATGCAAGGATAGCAAGTATGTCTAGACATAGGAATTCAAAGAGGCGTTAGACACACCAAAGGAGAGATTAGTGACTATGTAGATGTGCGTTGGAACATGAGTGTGAAATGGTGCTCTATGAGGTGCACAGAGGCATTTTCGGTGGACATAACGCATGGAAGGCAACTGTGGGAAAAGTGCTACACATGGAATTATGGTGTTTGTTGCTATTTGAAGAATCGAAGGATTATTGTAAGTGTTGTGATGTTTACCAGCTGACCGAGAAGACATAAAGGCGAGATGACTTGCCCATCTTTCCTGTCATTGTGCTAGAGCTATTCGAGAAGTGGGCAATTGAGTTTGTAGGCTCGATCAATCCTTTGACACGTAGAACTAGTGCATGGTATATCATCACCGTGATGAAAGTTAGTTGGCTCATGGACGAGCCAACTATTAGTGTTGGGGGCCTATCATCACCAACGTTATGACAATACAACATGCACACCACAAGTTAGGCACTATGCACGTACCACAAGTTTTGTACCGCACAACCATAAGATTCAACGCTTGTGCCAACCAGTTTTCTACTGCGCACGCCAACTATTTTTGCATTGCACATAAGGACTTGTAAATATCACATGCATATGAATCCTTAAAGATCAACATAATGATTGTAACCATTTTTGTAACCAATCAATTTGTCATGGTCAAGGTCTTTAGTGAGCTGGCAAGTTTATTATGATTGCCATGCTCCTGTAGAGATATAAGGAATGCATGTGAGCATGTAAGGGTTGTTGTTAGTTGATGGTTAATTTATAATTGATTTGAGATTCATTGTAATGGTATAACTATAAATGGAATATGAGAGAAAAATTAGATCGAGATTTGAATCTTTGATCTCTAGTTTTAAGCTTAATGGGTCTCCGCACAGGCTACAACCTTCCATGTATCATCATGTTTCATTGTGATTAATGAAAGAAGGCACAAGGCCCGGGTTTATACTTCCTATCATGTACTCTATTATGAATGTATGTTGTTGTAGATGTTAGATTGCACGTTACTTGTATGATTGTTAATATGAATGAATAGTATTTAATGTGCAAATCTTAGCTAAGTGTTTCATGTATGTATTGTTATGTCATGCTATGCACAAACATTCAGTCTTTGTGATTCTCATGCGCGTCTTGAGTGAGACCTTATTCAGTCCTTGAATATTGAATATGCCGACGTGAATGGGGTATTTGTTGGCAAAACTTTTCGAGCCCTAGGTTTGAAACCTTGAGCCAACATGTTTCTCCCATTCTCAACTACAACCCATTATCTAATTATAGAGATTTATTCTTGGTGATGTTAGTGTTTCAAATGTAGTCAAAGATCATGGACATGTATGGCTCCTTTCTAGCATTATTAGGAGCCTACATATTGGGATTACCTTTAGTGAGCTCTCTACTTGTCCCAACTCTTCTATCATTGTGTGCCTCCTCTATTATAGTTTTGTGCCTCCACTAGGGGACATTGTTCCATTACATAGGTTTTTTTTCCAAGACAAAAATCTTATATTCAATATTTCTAAGAGGAAATTAGAATATACATTGTCTAGCCAATTATAGATTCAAAAAGTGAGTGCTCAACACACCCTTCACAGTCCTTAATTGACATCATTAAAGTCTTTTCAGTATTGGACACCTAACTATCAAAATTACATTCTTCCATTATGAGTCGCCTAACACTCACAGAGCTATAGACATAGGACAAACACAAGATCTATAATAAGATCTTTTTCAACAACATAAACAAAGCAAACACTTTAGACATCAAACACATAAGTAGCTATAGGATGGTCTTCACAACTCTAGACACTTAAAACATGTCCTTGCACTCTTGTTTAAGATTCCTTTGCCAACTTATCAACATGGGAGTTATTTTTCCTTAAGTTGTGTTTAAAATAAATATCAACACATTGCCCTCTAACCTTTTTAAATATATACATAATAGAAATTAACACCATATTTTGTATTCTTCAAGTACTAGAAGCCTAGTCCACGAGAAGATTCAAATCTCCCATCACTTGAAACTTGTCCAAAAAAAATTCCACTTCAACTTTTAAGAGAATCCAGGGTGTTGAAAATTCAACTTTGTTGTTATATCCAAGACTGAATCCATATTTAAAAAGC
>ML780916.1:163119-180456 GCA_009831015.1 Picea engelmannii
CCCTTTTTCTCACAAATCCCAATCCAAGGATGTATGTGTCAAACTTTTGGTACCACATCCCAGGTGATTGCTTCAAACCATATAGTGACTTCTTTAGCTTACATACCAACTCTTTCTTTCCCTTCAATACAAAGCCTTTTGGTTGCTTCATGTAGATTTCTTCTTCGAGATCCCCATGTAGGAATGCTGTCTTCACATCCATCTGTTCCACTTCAAGATCAGAAGCAACAACAATAGATAAAATAAATCTAATAGAAGTTAACTTAGCAACAAGAGAAAAAATCTCACCAAAGTCAATTCCCTCTACCTGGGAATAACCTTTTGCTACTAACTGAGTTTTGTATTTCTCCACTTTACCTTGTGCATTAAACTTCTTCTTAAACAACCATTTGCTACCAATGGATTTTCTTCCAGCTGGCAACTCAACTATATCCCATGCCTCAATCTTATCCAAGGCATCCATTTCTTCAACCATGGCCTTCTTCTAGAGTTTACTATCCTTTGAATTCATTGCTTCCCTGACAGTTCTGGGATCATCATCAGTAATAGATAAAGCAAAATTGGAATGAAAATCAGGTGGACTATACCTTTATGGTTTCCTTTTATCTCTCACTAATCTCCTCAATACTGGGGTATGAGGTTCTTCTTCTTCTTCTGCTTCCTCTTCTTCAGATGATTCAGATTTTGCATCATCCAACTCAAGCTCTATTTTCTCAGGTTCATCTTGCGTTGGTAGGAATTCCTGTTTTGACACATCTCTTACCTCTCTGAAAACAACATCTTGACTGTAAACAGTCTTCTTGGTTTATGGGTTCCAAAGCTTATAACCTTTCACAACATCTTTATAACCAATAAATATACACTTTTCAGCCTTTTTATCCAGCTTACTCCTATTTTCCTTTGGAACATGTAAATAAGCATCACAACCAATCACTCTAAGATGTTGAAGAGAGGGTTTCTTTCCAGACCATACCTCGTGTGGATTTTTATCATCCAACGCTGATGAAGGTGATCGATTGACCAGACAACATGTTGTACCCACTGCCTCTGCCCATAATTCCTGTCCTAACTCGACATCGCTGAGCATGGTCTTTGCCTTTTCCATCAGTGTCCTGTTCATCCTTTCTGCAAATCCATTCTGTTGAGGAGTGTATGGAGTAGTCTTCTGCCTTGCTATACCACACTTCTTACAAAATTCTTCGAATTCATTTCCGCAGAATTCTCCACCATTATCTTTCCTCAATACCTTTATTTTCTTCTCTGTCTGATTTTCTACCAGAGCCTTAAACTCTTTAAATTTATCAAATACCTCGGATTTATTTCTAAGAAAATTAATCCATGTGTTCCTTGAGAAAACATCTATGAATGAAACATAATACACAGATTTACCTAGTGATGGAAAACGAACAGGTCCAAACACATCACTGTGTATCAACTCTAAGATACCCTTTGCTCTTGTAGCACCAGATGGGAATCTTACTCAATTATGTTTACCATATATGCAATGTTCACAGAAATCAAAATCCAGAGTGCAATTAGCCATACCTTTAACCATACCTTTACTGTGTAGTGTTCGAAGGCCCTTTTCTCCAATATGCCCCAGTCTTTGATGCCACAGCATGGTCTTCTTTTCTGGGACAGTATTGGTCTTGTCTCCTTCATTTCTCTACTCAGGGACAACAAAACTGTTACACCCATTAGTATAAGTGTTTCCCAACAACTTGTACAGAGTTCCACACCAAACTCCCCTCATCAACACCATTTCTCCTCGTACCATCTTGCAAGTTCCCTTTCCAAATACAATATCCACTCTTGCATCATCCAACTTGCTTACAGATATTAGGCTCCTGGCTAGTTTTGGAATGTACAGAATCCCAGGGAGAGTTCTAATCCTTCCATCTTTTATCAACAACTTAACCCTTCCACGTCCCATGATTTTGGCTGTCGAGTCATCTCCTAGGAATACATCACCACCATTGTATTTTTCATATTCAGAGAACCACTCCCTGTGAAGAGTCACATGGTATGACGTACCTGAGTCGATCAACCATACATCGCGATCTACATGTGTACCTATAGATTCCAGATAAACATCACCTCCTTCTTCAGTGGAGGTTTTCGCCTCTGTGGAAGAGGTACTATCAGGCCCCTTTGGTTTATCAACCTTCTTAGACTTGCAATCTTTCTTATAATGCCATGTTTTACCACACTTCCAACATTTCCTCAAAGATTTTCCTGGAGACTTAAATCTACCTGTAGATTTAGGTCTCCCCCCCAAGACTTACCAGGATTCCTGTCTTGGGTACAACCTCTTACAAATAAAGCATCTGTGTTATGACCATCCATGCTTTTCCGCCTCATCTCTTCAAATAACAAGGATGCAACTACATCCTCATACTTCAATGTAGATTGAGTGGTACTACCAATTGCTACAACCAGATTATCCCAAGAGTCTGGCAAAGAACATAACAGAGTAATAGACTTATCTTCTTCTGCAATCGTAATATTAACATATACGAGTTGACTTACTAGAGTATTAAATGCATTTACATGTTCTGTCACAAAATCTCCATCTTCCATCCTAAGATGATACAACTTCTTTCAAAGAAACAACTTGTTTACTGGGGACTTTGATTGATACAAATTCCCTAACTTATCCCATAGTTCCTTGGTTGTAGATTCTCCCGAGACATTCAACAACACCGAATCTGCCAGGCAGAGTCAAATCATACTCCTTTCTCTTATGTCCAACTTCCCCCAATCTTCCTTCGACATACCAGTAGGTGGTGTACTAGTAGTTTGTGTACTAGTAGGTTGTGTACCGGTCGATTGTGTGCCAGTAGGTTGCATACCAGTAGGCTGTGTACCAGGATCCACAACGATCCATTGTTCTTTGTCTATAAGAAGATCCTCCATCTTGAGCTTCCATAGCTCAAAGTTTTTACCATTGAACTTCTCTATCTCTATTCTAGAAGAGATCACCATTCCTCTTTCTACACTCAAATATCCACTAAAAAAGCTCCCACTAAACTCAAGTTTATCACAGACCCAAGATAAACTTGATCTATCAAGACCGAGCTAAACCCTCAACAACAAAGGTGTCCCTCTAAAGCCAAAAACGAGCTTTGATACCACATGTAAAATTTAAACCTGTGAAGTAAAGCAATGCATATAGATTCTTAAGCAAAACAAAATTTAATCAATGGCTCATACACATAGTACACAAAGATTTATACCAGAAACCCTCAACCGGGGAAAACCTTTCTTATATTCATTATATCGAATTTCACCGTTCACCATACAATATATACAATGTTTTTAGGTATTTCGTAGATACCAAAACCCTAATCCCTTAATCCGGGATTAATTTAGAAAACCGCTAAAAATAGCAAAAACCGCCCCAAAAAAAATTTCGGGCCACTGCCCCGAACACTACGCGTAACCAGGGGGCCATCCCTGGCCCCCCTTAGGAAAGCGCACACGACACAAAGAGCGAAGGAAGTTGGGATCATTAGACGCAGTTGTCAAATCTGACTCACCCACACAAACACATGCAAAGAATATAACACATACCCAACAACCAGCTACATGTTGAAGAATTACATTCTAAACAGCCTTGGAAAAGGAGCATTAAACAAAGAAATGATCAATTGATTTAAAACTTTCTTTACAAAGTATGCACCAACCTAGGCCCTACCACCTACACTTTTGACCATTTTTTCAAGTCAAATTCTTATTTGTAAGAGCAAGCCAACAATTTTTTTTGCTTTTAGAAGACTATCCAACTTCCAGACAATCTTCCACCACCAAAGTTTAGACTTCTTCCTCCATCTCTGCATTATATCCTAATTTGGCTATCACGATACATGCAACTGTTTTTTGGTGCATTTAAGGTCATCCTCTTGGCTTGTGAGCCTCATAACACCATGTTTCAATAGATAAATGTATTGAGACCATTCAATAAGTTCTCATTCAAGCCTAGTTAATAAGCAAAAATCCAATCCTTATCCCAACTAGAGCTAGGAGTAGCCACATCTCTCAACATGTTCCATTACATATTGTAGATGAAAGTGGCTTTTATTTTTTGATGTACCACGACCTGGCTTCATATGTACCGTATTTCAAAGCCACAGTCCCATATTGTATTTGACTTAACTATTACATGAGCATGGGTATGCTCACCTCATTTTTAGAGATTGTATACATAATGACATTTCATTTATTTTGTAGCTGGTCTCCTTTCTCTCTCTAGTAGAAATTCTCATTTCAACTCTATCAATCCTTTTTACAAAAACATGTGATGCATTTCAGTGATATGGTTCTCTCTTAATGTTACACATCATAGGGCATCTGTTATCACACCACTTTCATCTGCTTGCGACACTTAAGTGTTTGCTTTTATCGAAGGCATCACAAATCAATTCCAAGTATATCTTATGACCTCAAAACATTGGAGGAAAGGCCAATCATACATGAAGATTAGTAGTTGACTTTCAATTTGACCATTTGAAGGCCTACGCACTTATCCCTTTATGAAGCATGCATTTGAGCCCTTAATACTTTGAAAAGTGCACAACCATTGTTGCAACATGATATTGGTGAATTTTGTGGCCCATTCAATGAGATAACCACTTAAAGAATCTTCTTGGTCAATTGGTGCCCATATGAGTCAAACCAACTCATTTAATTGAGGAACCCTTGACCATACCCAGAGTTATTACATTCAATTGAAGTGGTTCTTCATTCAAGCTCAGTTTTGGTTCCGATAAATTCTATAAATATATGCTTCCATCCTCCATTCAAAGAAGCTCAAGCATGTTAATCTTGTGCTACAAAAATTACTTTGAGGATTGGTATGCCCAAGGTCTCTAGTCCTCTTCTTGAGCCATCTTAGTACTTCTAGTTTTACCATTTAAAGACCTAAATGCTTATCCCTTTATGAAGCATGCATTTGCGTCCTTGATCCTTTGAAAAGTGCACAATCATTGTTGCAACATGCTGGTGAATTTCATGGCCCATTCAATGAGATAGCCACTTTGGGAAACTTCTTGGTCAATTGGTGCCCATATGAGTCAAACCAACTCATTTAATTGAATGGCCCTTGACCATACCTAAAGTTATTACATTCACATTCAAGTGGTTCTTTGTTCAAGCTCAAATTTGGTTCCCATAAATTCTATAAATAGAGGCTTCCATCCTTCATTTGAAGAAGGTCAAGTATGTTAATCTTATGCTACAAAAATTGTTTCRAGGGTTGGAATGTTCAAGGTYTCCAATCCTCATCTTCATCCATCTCAGTGTTATGCTTGTTAGATTTCCCCTCCATATGAGCACTTCATACAATAAATGTTTTTGAAATCACTCCAAAATTAGAGAGACTTTTATTTGAGGAATCGAGAACCTCCCCAAAGACARCATYGGAGGCCATCTTCAATACTTCTCAAGGTGAGATTTTCATTTTCTTTATTGATTTCTCCATTGGTGAATACAAAACCTTTTTTCTTCCTCACAAATAGCTTATTGTTTTTCTAAASACATTTTCATTTGGTTTTTGAGCTAATTGTTTGGGATACTACGTATTGGTAGAAAATATTAATATTGTTTGGCTTGATCTCTTGTGTGCAAGATCATTTTATGCCAGCCTATAAATCAACTTGAGTAAAAATGAACTATTGAGAGAAAAACTCTTTATCTTCTTCACTAACCCTCATAAAAGAGGTAGTAGATTTCCCCACATTAACCTACATGATTGTGGCCATACAATATAGATATAATATCTCTTTGAGCTTTCTAGTGTCTTGACAAGATCCATCACATAATCAAAGTATGCCATCAACAAATTATAAGTGAGACATGGAAAGAGAGTTCTCGTTTCTAATTTCTTTGAAATCCCCTTTCTCCTTAGCCTCTATAAGAGCCCTACTAAAACCCTTAGCCCCAAGTAGGCACCATAGGGAGGAGAGGGGGCACCCCTGCTTCAGACCCCTCCTAGGTCAGAAGAAATATGGAGATAAGCCATTGACCAAAACAATAGAAGAGGTTGTACTAACATAATTCATTAACCATTTGACAAATTGTAGATTGAAACCAAGGTGCATCAACATTAGATGAAGGTACAACCAACTCTATGATATGTTTTAGATAAATATATCTTGATCACCGCAGATGAGAGTTTTTTTACTTTAATGGAATGAGAAGCTTCTTGTGCCACCCCCATAGCTTCATAAATCTTCCTTCCAACAAAAAAACCAAATTGTTCCTGAGAAATTGACTTGGACAATAAGGACTTCACCCTTCTAGCAATTATTTTGGCAACAATTTTACATATGCAAATACAAAGAAAAATTGGCTTGAACTCCTCAAAACTACCTAGGATGTTAGTGTTTGGGATGATGGCAATAAAAGTGGAATTGAAAGTTGCCAACACCCTTCGAGAGATCCTTGACTCCTTAATAACTCTCAACAGATCCAAATCAATATACTTAAGGAATCCTGAGAAAACTTCCATTGGTCACTCATCATGCACTGGACTTTTATTCTTTTGGAAGGAATGAAAGACCTCTTGAATCTCCTCCTTCTTAACCTTTGCCATCAAATTATCATTGTCTTCCTTCGACATAAAGCCAGGAAAAAAAAGTAACCATCTTGACCACCTTTGCTATGTTGGCTCTGGAATCTTCCTTAAAAAAAACATTGAAATGGTTCACCCTAGCCCTTGAAAGGTCCTCAAAACTTATCAACATTTCACCATCCTGTCCTTACAACTTCTAGATAACATTTGTATCTTTCCTATGGTTTGCAAAATGATGAAAATATTTTATATTTTCATCTCCCTTTACCAACCAAAGAGCTTTGCTCTTAAGTCTTTCTCATCCAATAGAAGCCTCTTCTTCTTTTCTAACTCCAATACCATAGATTTATGCTTCTCATTCATAAACCCAACTAGATCTCGAAGGTATAGTACCTCCAGTTGGGTTTCAATATCGTTCAAAACCCTCTCATCCTTGGCCCTTTTTCCACAAGCCACTTAATAGCCACTTGTTTTACCTTTTAAAGTTAGCTTCAAATTTGATATTAGCAAATTCCCTTAGCTCAAAGTCATAAGAGACCCACTGGCTTTTTATCCATTGCACAAAATCCTCATCATCTAACCAATGAGGGTTGAATTTGAAAGGGCTAGAGTTTTTTTCTCCATCCTATCCAATTCTAAAAAAATAGGGAAGTGATCATAATCTCCTCTGTATCCTACTCATTGCCTTAGTCTCAAATTCTCCCTCAACATACCCCTAAAAAATCAAGAATCTATCCAATATATTTGAGATGCTATCAACGTCGACCCTCTTATTCCTCCAAGTTGGTCTAAGTTTTATAGGGTTAATATTAAGCAAACCACACGCCCTCCAATCTGTTAACAAAGAAATTTGATATAAGATCAACTTGTGTAGACTCCCCCCATATCTCATATTTCCCTAAAAAAATTTTAGAACTCCTCCAACTATGGTACAATCTTGACCCAAAACGCTCAAATTAAAAACCTTTACCCAAAAATGGGACCTTGTCAGCATAAGGACCATATAGGTTCAAACCTGTGAGCTCCTTCCCTAGCTCCAAGGAGTAAAGAGATAATCCCAACCCTAAGTTAATTGACCATGAATTACTATAGTTTAAAACCCCTATCCTCCAACCATAACTAATCCTCCAAACTTACCTTTTGCATTAGAAGCAATAAAATCCCACCCAATAAACAAATTTTTTAATTCAAAACATATAAATCCCCATTCTTTTATTGTTTATTGTAAGAGAAGTAAAACATGATTTTGAGACTCCACTAGTCCTCTAAGGGCAAGTTTCTTCCTAAGGATGCCCAACCCCCTACAATTAAGAGACATACAAATAATTAAAAAATAGTCATAGGGGTTCAGTTTGTTCTAAGAACCCCCTCAATATAAAGCTACCTACTATATTGTACTTCTAAGTTTACTGTTTTCTAAGCCTAGGAAAAATGATGTTTCTGACATGACCACCTCCTTTTGTACTTTTAAACTCACTTAATGATAACCCCCCATCCGCCCCCACCATTAATACCAAAACAAACAAGTTTCTTTAACCTTAACAAATTATGAGAGGTACCCTCCCAAGAACCCTCAACCTCATAATTTGGAATTGAGGATGCATAACCATAAATAATGACTAGGTTCAACATCCAACTCTCATCAATCTCGTTACCCATGGAGTTGGTAAGGAATTGGTCAAGAGTCCCCTTTTCAACATTTTTACAACCATAAAAACAACTCCACCCTCTAATTCAACATGTAAGCAACCAATTACCCCATGTCCAATATTACATTTATTTATCATAGGAAATAAACTACCAAAAGGAGTTAAAACTGAAGTGAACATATCCTCAATGAGCCCCTTACCATTTAGATTAATTGTCAGGAAAAAGTGTCATTTATTATGGGTTCTTTTGTGACTTTGACTAGAGACACACTCGAGGTCCCCAAAGCTCCTTCTGACACAGAGATAACACCATTGTTAGGCTCCTTTGAATGGAGACCTTCATTCCCAGAACCACTAGCAATAGTGACATCACCCCTATCCTTCACCCTTGGTATAGATAAATCCTTTCTCCAATTTACTTGATGGAAAGGTAATTCACACTCATGAACCATGTGTCCATATTTATGGTACCTCACATGCTTAAAAAACACCCAACAATAGTATGCAATTTGTGTGTTAGTAAAATTACCATTTTGAAGGACCAACTCCGAGGCCAATCCCTCTCTTAGGTTGATGCCTACCAAGATGCAGGTGATGGTCATAATACAAGTGTTCATGAAGTTCATGTATACTTCCAAGAGGGAACCAAGAGAGTTTTCCACCTCCCTAAACCCCTCAATCGACCAAAAAATCCATTGGAAAGCTCAAAAGCTTCACCCACACCGACAATTCAATCATCTTTTTTGTACATGGGTTGAACAACAAAGACCAAGGCTTAAGGAAGTAGAGTGCAGAGCCCCATTTCCAACAACCTTCCATGATTTTCTTAACATCATCCTTTGATATGAAAATAAAGCCCATCCAACGACGAACAAGGACAAATAATTTTAGAAGATAACCTAAACAAGGTTCCCATACCTCTTTCATCCACCCCTTCAAGGACTCTTCACCCATTCTCCTCCCTTTGGATCGCCCAACCAAAGCCTTGGAACCCAATTCGTTGACCAAATTCATCTTTATATTGTCACCTTGCACAAGCTTATTTAGTGTCTTCTTCTGTCTAACAGGACTTTACCTTTTGCAAGGCTTCTTCCACTTCCACCATCCAACACCTTGTTAACTTTGCTTGGATACTTTGCCGGAGTTTGAGTGCGAGAAGGTATGATAGTCCCTACCGACAACAAAACCTTAGGATGTTGAGCAAGAAAGACTTTATGCCCAAATACACAAAAGACACTATCCATCACAAATTCAAAGCCCCTTTGAAGTCTCCGCTCAGAAACAATAAAGCTATCCATTGTCTTCACATAAGGAATCATCAAAATCACTACTAGAAAATTCCTTTGGAATTGACCACCTCCAAATACAAATGCTCCTTGAGGTAATTATGAGGAAGAAACTAAACCAACCCTGTAACTCTCAGGATGAGCAATCCCTAACTCAGAAATATTTGAAACTACCTCCAAACTCGAATGAAACCCTGAAAAAGGACTAAAACCACTCCATAAGGAGGTAACAAACTCACTAATTACAGGCACATGGATTGGCAAGGCAAAAGTTAATGTCGATTGACAAAAGTCCTTCACTGATGCCACACCAACCAATGGATAACTTGCAATATTGATCGGTGTAAAGATACTTGTCCTTTCCACTTATCACCAACTCCTCCATTGAGATACCCATCAAAATACCCAAAACTAAAGTTTTAGAAGGAATGCATGAAGACCCCATGATCCATAACATACCCCAGTAAAACCAAGCCATAAGCTTCATCACATGGTTGGATTTGTTTAAATTTGAATAGGAATACAATCCACTAGCTCTTACTCCATTTCGACCCCAAAAAAAAAAACAACAACAACTTATCTCCCCAAACCCTCCCAATATAAATTTATTTTAAAACCCTCCCAATATAAATTTATTTTAATTTAATTGTGATGTATACTCAAAATTTAATTTTGATTTTATTTCTTTCTCTAATTTTAAGACACACGTTTTAACTTTTTTTATACTTTAAAATTTCTTAAATAGCTATATTTTGATTTTATTTCTTTCTCAAATTTTAAGACACACGTTTTAACTTTTTTGATACTTTAAAATTTCTTAAATAGTTATATTTTGAATTTCTCTCTGTAAATATCAATCAACCTTCAATTCCTTTTAATTTTATTTTGACCGACCTGATGTAAATTACTTTTAACTTTTATTTTGACCAATCTGAACTGCACAAAGCGCCTCTCGATGCGAAAGTAAATCTCGTGGGTTACAAAATGCCCAATTATGTAAAACCCCTACCTCTCCATCTTCAACTAAAACACCAAGCAAATCCATATACCTGTGAAACACCAAGCAAACTATGACAACCAACTAATGAAAGAACTCAAACACCTGACTAATCAACAGCGATATGATCGCTCATGAGGCAGAGACCTTACGTGCTAGACTACAAGCCCACTTCTCTGGTGATGAAGGGAAGGAGATTTGCCCACTTCTCTGGTGATGAAGGGAAGGGGATTTTGATGGAGTTTACTGCCTTCCACAAATATACAGTAAGTACCCAACTCAGTAATATTGATGTTCTCATCAAATATTCATACTACAGAAACAATGTCGTTTGGATTTAATTCAAAATAGTAGCAAGCCATATACCCAACAATGGGAATCAATATAGGCATTTGTTCTACTTGCAATATGGGCGTATTTTTATGGAACAATGAAGAATCTTTAGCTTCGTCCCCATCCTTATGTGCAGTGTATTCATTTGCAAGTGTTTTTTGGCTTCTCAAATTAAACCCAAGGAAAAGAAATGAATGGGGGTTGAGCGAGGGACACAGCAAAATTAGCAGCATATGCAGAAGCAACAGAAGAAGGGTGTAGGGCATGTATACATACATGTTTTGGATCTTGCCGGGAAAATCTGGGGAGATCCCATGAGGGGGATTTCAAAGCTATTGTCAGTATTTTTGTGTTCAATCCAGGAAAGGAAGTCGAAGTTTCCAGTTTTCGGCATTGGGAAATGGGAGTCAGAAGGTGGAATTCTAACACAGTTTTTTGGGGTTTTTAGAAATGGAGATCTATGGTTTCGGAGTGCCAGTCGCTGGGTGCTGAGGATCAGAAACTGGCGAAAACTGCCGGACGAAACACCAGCTGTGAAGGAAAATGAAAAATTAGATAGGGCTGAACGTGGAGAGTTGATCGAAGATGGTGGCCAATTAAGCGCCATTAATGGGGATGGTTCCGAGTTGGCAGAGAATAGGAAGGGTTCGAGTTTCTCGGTCCAAGACTTGGCGGTTTCGAATGAAATCCGTAGAATCCTGAAACGTGGATCCGAAGTCGAAGTATTTCTTGATCAATTAGCTCCTGCTGTTTCTGCAAGGGTTGCGATTAAGGTAATGTATAGTGAAAAAGATGTTAGGTTGACTTTCAGGTTCTTCCTATGGGCTGTGCGGACAAAGCACTTGAAAAGAAATTGGGATTTGCACAATTTGATGATTGCCATTTTGCGGGAAAGCAAAGAATTCGAGGCTGCTTGGGAGGTACTGAAAGGAATCAAAGGAGAAGGGCAGAAATTTTCCGTTGAACCTTTTACTGTTCTGATGTCGGCATATGCGAAGGCGGGTATGGTGGAGAAAGCAATAGAGTCGTTTACTGCAATGGAGGAATTCTCCTGCAAAGCGGACACGTTTACCTGGAACACTCTCATGCGCATTCTTGTGACCCACCAAGCCGTTCAGATAGCAAAGGCTCTCTACTACGAGATGTTGAAGGTAGATTGCTGGCCCAACCGGTCCAGTTTCCACATCCTCATCGATGGTCTCTGTAAAGCAGGTAAGGTGCAGGATGCCCTTGCACTTTTTGATGAAATGACTGCCAAAGGAATTACTCCCAATACCACGACTTATACAATTGTCCTTCATGGTCTTTGCCAGGCAGGGAAAATAGATGAGGCCAGCAAGCTTTTGGGTTCGATGAGGGAAAATAATTGTCCTGCAGACATTGTTTCATACAATTCCATGATCGATGGTTTGTGCAAAGCCAGAAAAGTAGATCGAGCTTTTGAGCTTTTTCATTCACTCGAGGAATTAAATATTTTCCCAGATGCATATACTTATACTTCCCTGATTCATGGTCTTTTCAGAGCTGGAAAATTTGATGAGGCCCGCAAGTACTTTAGAGACTGGTTTAAGGGTCAGACCACTCCAGGTCTGGTATCGTACACGCTGATGATAGATGAATTCTGCAAAGCTGGCAAAATTGACAACGCTTTTGAACTTCTGACTGTAATGACTACAAATCAATGTCTTCCAGATGCATACTGTTATAACACTCTGATCAAGGGCCTTTGCAATGTTCGACAAATAGATGAAGCTCGTGTTCTCAAATTAGAAATGGCTCAGAAAGGATGTCCTCCCAACAATGTTACATATACAACTCTGATTCGTGGATTATGCAAGGAAGGGCTTGTAGATGAGGCACATCGGATGTTTGATGAAATGACGGGGAATGGATTATTTCCAACTGTTATGACTTATAACACACTCATTAATGGCCTTTGTAATGCTGGTGAAGTGGAGAAAGCATACATTTTGTTCTACAAAATGGAGATGGGAAACAATCCGTCTTTGTTTCTGAGTATTACCCAAGGCAGTGACTGCATTGCAGATGGTGCCGACTTTCAAGCTTTAGTTGAGCGCCTCTGTAACTCTGGCCAAATCCTTAGAGCATATAAGCTTGTTAGGAGGTTAATAGAAAGTGGTGTCATGCCGGATACTGTTACTTACAATACACTCATGAATGGCCTCTGCAAGGCAGACAAATTAGCAGGAGCCTTAAAGCTTTTCAAAGCAATGCTTCTCAAGGATTACAGGCCAGATGTATTTACATACAACATACTAATCAATGGCCTTTGCAGAGCTAACAGAGATGAGGATGCCTTTACCGTGTTTAAGCAGATGGCAGGAAAAGGATGCAATCCCAATGTGGCAACTTACAAGACTCTTATGATGTCACTATCTCACAGAGGTAGAGTATCACAGGCTTTTCAGCTTTGGATTAATCATATCTCTCAGAGATCTGGTATAAGTAATCAGGACTTCTGCAATATTCAGTTGATTCAGAAATTATTTGAAGAAGGAAATTTAAATGAAGCTTTCAGAACTGTGGTGAAGATGGATATGATGCAAGATGCCGCAGATTCTGGAGCATATTGTATTATAATAATTGCCTTATACAAAGCTGGGAGATTGGATGATGCATTGAAACTTACATGTATTGTTCAAGAGCATAATCTCAATCTTACAGCACCTACATATGTGTTGCTTATTACTGGTCTTTGCGAGGATGGCAGAGTAACGGTGGCTGTAGAATTGTTTAAGGAATCATTGGAGAGAGGTATTTTGTTAAAGCCTCCAGTGTGCAATAAAATTCTAAGGAGTCTTTGTTTTCAAGGAAGAGAAGATAAAGCACACGAGCTTCTTAATGAAATGATATACACAGGCTATGATCTTAAGATCTTACTCGATGACAACAGTAGAGCTCTTTTAGGCCTAGGTGGCCCAACATCCACAATTTGATACAAATGATATAAACACATTTCCTGTTTGCTATTTTTTATAATCCAGCAATGATGGGAAAATTTTGATGGTAATTCCGTCTAGATTACATATCAATTCAGTTGGCAACAGTTATAGCAAGTTCTTTTCCTCATTTTTTGAGATGTTCATAATAAAGCCATCCATTATCTATGAAAAATTGAATTTCTGGAGTGGAGATTGTTTCATGCTACCTTTGAGGACCTGCATTGATTTTGATGGATAAACTTGAGCAGAATATACTCATCTGAGGTATGTTCAAATGGGTTTAGAGGCTATTTCTCTCTTTTTCTGTCTCTACTACTAAATTTGAATGAAAGAGGGGTGGCTTGAGCTCACAAATTCCAATAAAGAGATGTGCCATTGTAATTGCACACAGTTGGAATTTTTTGATGTATTTCTGAGCTGAAGCTGTTTTTTTAAACATAGGAAAGGAATTGTATCAAGTTGTAAGGGGATTGAACTGTTATTTTGAGTTTTCTATCAAAGGGTAGTTTTTGATAGTCAGATTGTAACCATTTCTCTAAGAGTCTATTTGTTTCTTATTCTGACTCTCCTATCAATTTTGAATGACGGAGGTGTGGTTGAGCTCATGAATTCCAATAAAGAGATGTCCCATTGTAATTGCACGCAGTTGGAATTTCTTGATGTATTTCCAAGGTGAGGCTGTTTTTTAAACACAGGAAAGGAAGTGTATCGGGTTGTAAGGGGATTGAACTGTTATTCTCAGTTTTCTATCAAAGGGTAGTTTTTGATAGTCAATTAAGCAAAACAATGTTCATTGGAATACAATCTCTGTTTTTTTATGATCAGATGAGATTCCAGGGTGTTACTACACCATACTCCATTGAAAGAATATGAATTCAATGGTCTTGGATTATTTTTCACAACTTCTCATCTCATTTGAGAGGATCTTTCAATAATGATGTTGGAAGCTCGAGATTCTTTCAATCTAGAAAAGACCAATTATGTCCTTCATTTGCTGTTCAAGTTTACAAAAGACATTTGGATGTTTGATCTTCTGGCAAATCTCACCTGAATTCACAAGAGACATATATAATAGTCCTTACATATCTCTGGGCCTCCAACTGGATTTATCCCAGCACTTGTTCGAAAATCTTATTATGAAACAGAAAGGGTTGATTCAATAGTGTAATAATTATTGCCAAATTATGTTCATTACAGTATGATTCATGGAAACTAATCAATGTGATTGAAGTCACCTCAGAATAAACACTATCCTACTTCTCTATTCAACTAGATTATCCCGACGTGGTCTGAATTTCAATCATTGTTACAAGGTACACCATAATTTTGGCATGACCGGGCCCACTATACCAGAAGGTCAAGAGGCATGCATCTCAAGCAACTCTTTTTGATGAACATCTTTAGAAAAGCTTCAAACTGAATGGCATCTCACCTTAGTGTATTTTTTTTTTCTCATTTTTCACTTTTCTGTTGATGAATGATAGTGGAGTCATTGTCAGTGGATATTTTCAATCCATTTCACCAAAAAGATTTTAGCGGATTCTACCCATCCTATGTATGTTTAGAAGGTTTTAGAGTCTATTCCTCTCTTCTTTTGATTATACTATGAAGTTTGAATGAGAGTGGTGGCCCGAGTTTACGTTTTCCTATAAAGAGATTTCTCATTGTAATTACATGCAGCTATAATTTCTTGATGTATTTACAAGATGAAGCCAATTCAATTCTTTTAACAGAGGAAAGGTAGTGTATTGATTTCTAAGGGTATTGAATTGTTCTTTTCAGTTTTCTATCAAAGGGTATTTTTTGAGAGTTAAATTGTAACCCACTGAATCATTTAAGAAAAATCGTGTTCACTGGGATATAATCTTTCTCTTTTTTCCCGGTAAATATTCTCAAGTGTCACAACACCATGGTCCATTGAAAGGATATAAAATTAATTTCATTGGATTACCATTCACATCTTTTCATCTCCTTTGAGAGGATTTATTTATTTATTTTTTTCCCTCACAAAAGAAATCATAGATTTTATTTGATGAAAAGAAAACACATTTTGTATCTTTGGAAAAAACTGGCAAAGATTGCAAGAGATGTGGACCAACCAGGTAAGCAATTCCAAAGTTTTTTTAAGTTCAGTCGTTTAAACTTTAAATACTTGGTTTTTTAGCCAAAGTCATAATCTAATTCGTTCAAGTAACTTTGTCTTTGCAGCATGTTGGTGGGAGTCATTTGGTAGCCAATGTCCTTGTTACCCCCTTAGTTTAGGAGTAACTAAGGAGATCATGTCTCGAGGCTCAAAGGTAGTAGACATGGAGTGCTGAGAGTCAGATTGAGCAATAGAGCCCGCAGGGTCCCTCCTATTCATGTTGATCACCACTCATCACCAACAACAGAGCAACATCCACTACATCAGCTTCGTCCCAGAGGACCATGAGTCTTGCTTCACGAGGTAACAAGTTTGGTGTCATGGTAAGTGTCACTTTAATATTTGAATCATTTGAACATGTTGCAAAGAATCCTTTATTGATTATGGAATGTTTGCTTGGAAATTATACCTTTTGCCTAATTTCACCTTGGTGGTTGTCATTGTGTCTTAGCAAGTTGGTCACCCTCGGGAAAAGGGTTGCTACTGGGTAGCTCCTTGAAGGGTCATCGTACCATTCCTGTTAATATCTACCACTTTCCACACTTCTTCCCCTCCATTTCCTTATCTTTTGGGTTTTCGGGCTCATTGACCCAAGAAGGGACTGTACCTCATTTCATGGGAAGAAGGGGCTTGTTAGATTTAGGGTAAAAATTGCAGAACAGAAGTCTCTTTTAAATTTCAATGATTAGAACAATTAGATCTGTTACACATAGAAAGTAGATCTATGAAGGACAACAACAACTTCTGATCACATATTAACATAAACTCAGATCTAAAGAAGTAATGGACAGATCTGAATACAATAGTAGATCTATGTAATTAAACAAAGATCTCAGATCTAGAACACTGCCTAAACATTTCACAATAAACATATCTTTAGATTCATATAATGCTTACTACATTAAACAATTCTGTAATCAGATCAGATCTAAATCAAAGGGAGATAAGCAAGGAGCATACCTGGTACAACAACAACCTACCTCTGAAGAGAGCACAATAAACACAATAGGTATAGATCCTGTTTGTATGCTCAGACAAAGGTTCAGTCCATAGATCTATAGTGGATCTCTATACCAAAGAATGAAGGAACTTTTCTTGCCACCAAGCTTAAGGGCCACAGGGAGAAAACACAATCCCAATCAGAGGTAAATAAAATGCCCAAAACCCTCACACAGTAAAACCCTTACCCAAGAGGCTGAAAACTGGACTGTGTATAAACCCTTATCTCAGTACTGAGCTGTTACAGCATAACGGCACCCACAAAATTACCTCAGCAAGAGGGCCGCAGGCTAGATAACTTCTCCACACATTAAACAGAGAAGAAGGGGTGCCAAAACCCTTAGGATCTGTCCACACAACAGAGCCTTAACCTCAAGGGTTCAATGAAGGGGTAAG
>ML780916.1:203728-233605 GCA_009831015.1 Picea engelmannii
GAGAGAGAGAGAGAGAGAGATTTATTATTCAGCTCCAGGAAAGTACATATCAACAACAAATAACATTTCCAGCCAAGGAAAATACCTCACAACACCAAATCCGTCCCACAGAAATCTGCCTCGTTTTTCGTGCCAAAACCGTACGACTGTACGACCTCCTTCGTACCTCGTTTTCCATACCCACAGTCAGCTGTACGACCTCCTCCGTACCCACAATCAGCTGTATGGACTGTTTCGTATGGCCTAGAAACAACCACAAAAAATTTGAAATCTGCCTCGAAAATTGTGCCAGAAATGTTTCGATTTTCGTGCCAAAATCCGTACGGCTATATAGAATCGTATGGACTATACAGGTCTGTACAGTACGACCTCCCACAGCAGAAAAATATTTCAGCCCAAAACTCACCGAATTTTTTTTCTCGAGATTCATGCCCTCTTTCCTTGGAAAACGTGCCCTCTTTGTTGCTCACTTTCTTCTCTCAAGCTTACTCAGAAAATCTCTCTAACTCAACTCCTCTCTATGTCTTCTCAACATTCAACATGTCTTGCACACTACCCAATGCATTCTTTTATAATCTGAAAATGACATTTTCCCCCCAAAGTGTCTTTTCACCTTCCCCAACCCTAGATCCAAAGTCCAAGATTAGATCTTGCTTTTTTCAAGATCAAGGGTCATGATCCATTCCCTCCAAAATGTCTCATTTAAATTAAAGTGATTTTCACTTTATTACATAAGTGCTTTATGAAAATAAAGTCACTTTAAAAATAAAAGGTACACTTTATTAAAAAATCAATTTAATAAAAGAACCACTTAAAACAACTTTATAAAAACTATTACAAAGTTAAGTGCCTGGTAGTGTAAACATTAAGGTAACATCCACATTTAAGACAAAACATGCGGAGTACCTCCCGAGCTAAAAAACTAACAATCTATTCCACTCATTTACAACCAAATTCCTAAAATCTTCCTTCTCAAGCCACAATGGATTACATTTGAATGGACTTGGAGGTTTGTCATTTTACTTATCCATTTGTAGAAGTATTGCACTACGATTAGAGAAGCCGACATGCTCCACCCATGATCTAATTCGTTCCACCTCATTCATAATGTTTTTTGAGACTAAGAATCTGTCAAGTCTCTTGGCTACCTCTTATGTTCCCCCCTTGTTATTCTCGAGGTGGGAGTCATTTTTAGGGGTTCAACATCAATATATTGTGATTCTTCTATCTTATGTTTGAAGTATGAAAAAGACTTGCCCAATCTAGCATTAAAACCCCAAACCTCAGCTCTAGAAGTAGTGAAGTTCAAATCTCCACCTATGATAACCTTCTCCTCTTACAAAGTAAAGACCAAAAAAGGAATCCCAGAAAATCTCGCTGTCCTCATAAGGACCATAACAATTGATAACTGAGAAGGTTTGGCCCAAATCCGTGAATATGAACTTGGTCCAGAAACTTGAATCAATGATAGCATAATTTAGTAGAGAGATGTTTTCTCCACCCCATTAGAACACCTCAAGAGTTCCCTACAACATCTAATGACCTAAAATCACAGTCATTGAAAAATTTGCCTAATTCCTTAACTAATTTGTGACTTTCACCCATTGTTTCTTCTATCATCAAAACATCAGGCCTATGAATTTCAACCAATCTAACCGAGGAAATTCTTTTTGAGGGACTTCCTAGACCTCTTACATTTAAGGAGAGTGAAATCATTTGGGGACCCTCTAGGGGTTTTGTGTTGTTTAATGACCCCCTCAAGAAATTTTTGTTTCCCTTGCTTGATTTCTTTAAGGGCTTTGTCTTTTGCATGTCTCAAATATGATTTTCTACCTACAAAACTAGACCTCCTGGATCCTAGTCTAAACCCCCAGGGGTGCGAAAACCTCCAATCATAGAAACTCCTTTTCTAGGCCTAAAAAATATCTACTCAAGGACAATGAGTCATCCCCATAATCAGAATTTGTAAGACTCATAGAGTTTCCTTAGCTAAAAAGGGAACTTCCAAAAGTAGTAGAGTTTATATTCTCCTTCTCCCGATATGGGCCAGGATTTGGTTGAATAGGGCTTTGAGCCTAATCTTTAGGGATAGGAGGGGAATCCCCCCTCGAAACCACAATTAACTCTGAGAATGATGACCAACCAACCTAATCTCCATACTTTAAAATAGAAGCAAAAGAAGATACTTGGTCCAAAATCATTGGGGGGTTATGTGGGCACTTACTAGAAAATAACATCGATCCAATTTCCTAAGGCTACACCTTATCTTCTCTGTTCGATCCTCCAATCTACCAAGTCTATAGACAACTAGGATTGGCATTGTCCATCCTAACTTCCTTGTTAATGGTTGAGTCTAATATATTCAGACCAATGACAGTCACAGGATTAGAAGGGGGAGGTATATTATCAGAGCTAATGATAGGATTGCTCCCTCTGCTTGATTTCTTTGATCATAATCTAACCCCATGCTGAATTTCCTTTTTGTGCCAAATGTTTCTTGTAAATGGTTGTGGACAATATTCTACCACATGACCATACAAGTGACAATGAACACATTGAAAAGGGATTCCATAGTAATCTAACAATTGATTATGACTCCCATCCCCAACCTCAATCTCCAATGATTCTGCTAGACCCTTGACCATATCAATCTTGATCAATACTCGTGCTACAATCCAATGTGGATTTGTTAGAAAAGAGAGATACACCTCCAAAACTCTACCAAGAGTGTCCCCTATGGCCTTTATGGCCTTCTTAGACTAGAACTCAATAGGAAGGCTAGGCATCTTGACCTAGATTGAGACTTTCGTGGGAGCCTCCATTCTAGGGTTGAAACAAACAGACCAAGGACTTGATGACAAATAAGACATATCCCAAAATCATCAACCCTTCAAAATCTTCAATGCATCCTCCTCACTTTGTAAACGAAAACCTATTCAGCCCCAAGATAAAATGTGTAAAATTGGCCTATACCCCAAGATGGAGGCCCACTATTTTTGCAACCAATCATTCAAACTTTGACTGCTAAACCTTATACTCTGAAACCTCCTGATCAATGCCTTTCCCATATACTCTGCAAGTTGCTCTATTCTTATATCCTCACCCAACGTCATCTTCACCAACAATCTCCTCCTTTTTACCACCTTATTTTTTTTCTTTTTTGGCTTATGACCCTTGGAAGATTGTGGAGGCCCTTTTTCCTTCGAAACCCTTACAAAGGATTCCAAGTTTAAACTTTAACCCACAAATCCAAAGCCCCTAAATAATCGTGGCTTGACCTCCTTTCTATCAGACACTAAGATACAGTTGGAGATCTTATGGGCTTGAGTCTTTCCACTATTCTCCTCCAAATTCAAAGAAAATGGAACTAAACTACCATCCTTCGAAGTGCAAAGAGCCCTTTGCACTAGTTCATCCATACATTTACCCACAAACCCTATATGGTTAATTGTGGAGGGATCATCCTGCAACGACAAAGAAACCTCAAAAGCCTCTGCGCAAGAATGAAAGATCGAAGTATGTGGAGAAATTGAATCAATAACTACAAATTTAGGTTTTGAGTCTCGAAGTAGTCCAACTATGATCACATGCCTAGGACATAAAGGCGATATGAGATCCAACCCTTTTCCAGCACAAAAAGGATCTCCCTCTGTACCACATTCCTGATAGGGATCGATCTTCTGGACGTTCTGATTTGACATGTTTGGTCCCAACAAATCTTTTTCCAAAGGGCATTCGTGGCCTAAAGTTTTTATAGATGGATAAGTGTTGGAGCTCGACACTAAAACTTCATCCATGCTAGCTTTATCATGCGTAGGGATAACCGATATGAAAATTTGGCTCTCATCCAAAGAATCCTCAGAGAAATCTAGCAGATCTTTGTATCTATCCTTCATGAGACCCCACATTCTGTATATGCCTTTAGCATGGTGAGAATATCCAATGGATTGATTCTCCAATAAGCATCATAAAAACTGATCTTGCAGTCTTCACTATATGGGTCTCAATACTGAAACTTATAAATCCTCAAGTAAACGAATAGGTCAGAGTCCAGACCATTTAAAATGGTATCAAAATATTACAGAGAATTTGTTTGTCCAAAGTCTTTTAGAGATGTAAACATAGAGTAACCAAAATGACCAATATAATAAGACATAAAAGGGACTTGTTGCTGTCCTAAAACACACCTACAAACGTGGAAAAGTCTCCAACCCACTTGGTGTGTCTTTGGAGGCACAAACCTGAATCCAGACCCATTGTCACCTCAATCTGGACTCCTTCCTTCTAGGGGTTCACTCCTAGGGAAGCCAAGGGGGGTAGACCTTATTAAACTATGTGAAGGTTTTGTTAAATGTTCTAGGAGTTAGTTAATTTGTTGATTAGGGAGACCCAACCCAATGACAATCAACCAATGCAATATGCAATCTTTTAATGACAATCAAACCTTTATTCTATAAACAAGTAGACCAATGCCTAAAGATTATTAAATTCTATTCGTTGAACAAATATTCCCAAAAAGGTATCTTTACAACTTGAAATAAAAGAATAAATTTATCCACACAATGATTTACAAAATAACTTTACATATAAACAATTACTTCCCAAAGAATTAAAAACTATTTGAATAAGAAATAAAGAATAATGTGAATAACTTGCAAAAAATAAATAGAATGTAAATTCTTAAAAATGAATTGCTGAAATAAAATTTGCAAGTGTTTAAGTTGCTTTTAGTTAATTTTAAGTTTCTTTTTAACTTAGTGGTTTATATGTGAGGAGTTGCAAGCTTAAACTTATGTGACTACCTCAAGTCCTTATCCCTTAGTCAAGAGGAAATGCTGGGTGCTCAATAAGAACAACAAGGTTCTCCCTTAGCTCCACAGGTCAAGTCCAAAGTGCTTGCGCGCTCAACAAGGAGGACACTTAGTGCCGTGAAACCGTCCCCGACTTCAACCCCTTCTAGCCTTCGCAAGTCACCTTATTTTAGTTGCCAAACAATAATAGAAGTGGGTGCTTAATTAAACTATCCACTCAATCTTTTGCCCTTTCTTATTACCCAAGATCGACAAAGTAGCAAGGGGAGGGAATACAGAGCAAATTTTATTTACTTTGCCAAAATAAAATTCTAAGAACAAACCATCATGATTTTGTAGGATGGCATAGCCACTCACATGCAAGGTGTGGGAAAACAAAAATTGATTAAAATAAACAACTTAAACAAGTTAACCACACTACTTTGACACAAGGTGGAGGACAAAGCCTTCCGATTTTGTGGCAAAGGCGGACAAAATTAATTAAAGCAATTTTTTTTTATTTTTTTTCTAATCCTAGCCAACACAATTTTGCAAGGATGGCAGAGCCAAGCACAATTGAAGGTGTGGGAAAACAATTAAAATTAATTTACAAATTTTAAACTTGGAAAGAAAAAAAAAAGTGCAAGCCCAAGAGACTCTCTTGGGCTGCTTACAATAGTTTTAGAAAGTGAGAGAGAGAGAGGGGCTTTGCACCAAAACTTGTAGATGTTTTCTTGAGCTTTAGGTATCCAAATTTGGGAATCACCTCTCTTTTAAATGGTGAAACCCTGCATAAATCAACAAACAAAGCTTGCTGGAAAATGCAAAAAACCACCACAAAATGTTAGTTTTGAGTTAACATATGTACAAAAATATTTACAATAAAAATATGAACTTAAAGATTGAATTTTTTAGCAAGATTTGAATGATAATATATGCAGAAAATAATTAAATAGAATGCTGAAATTAAAATAGAAAATTATATGGAATAGAATGAAGCCTTTGGAGTTCCTCCTCCAAGCTCTGGCAACTTGCAAATCTGTAATGTTACACAATAAGGCAAGAAGGTGAGATCTTTTAAAATACTTACAAAATATTTTGCAAACACTAATAAAAACAAATCACATAAACCTATAGCAATACTATTACAGATTTATCCCTAGCAAAATACTTTGCTTATGGTTCTTCAAGTAAAACAATGTGGAACAAAGATAAACAAAATCTACAATGTTACCTTACCAAGAGAAAATACTATACAAGAGAACCAAGAATACACCAATAGAATACCAAAGAACACCAAGAGATCCTCCAAAGCTTCACTTTATTGCTGAAAACAATGGTTGCGAAATTGCAACAAAATTACATGAGAGAAATGGGAGAGAGTGAGAGAGACTGGGGAGAGATTTTGGCATAATAGAGTTGCCGTGAAAAACTCGTGTCAAAATGAGGAGAAGGGGCTTCGTTTTAAAGGAGGGAAAGAAGAGAGACCCCTCTTGGATGAGTTACAAGTGTCACACATCAAAGAGAGAGGGAACAAGTCAAGGGGGGTGCACTTTTAGGGTTTTGGAGTGAGTTAGGGTTTGAGGGGTGATATGTGAGGGGGGAAAACCTCTTTCCTCTTGTTCAAACATGAGGTTAGACTATAGGAAGGGTGCACTTAGGGTTTTAGGTATTTTTTCACTTTAATTTTTACTTTCCCCTAAGTTCATGAAGAAGAGGGGAGCCCCTCTCACTAGGGAGACTCAACTTAAGTTGTTAACTTGACTTGTGGGGGTTTTTCTAAGTGAATTTCCACTTTTCCAACTTAGAAAATACATTAGAAAACATTTCCCCACTTCTTTTCTTGACTTTAGTCACTTTTACAATTTTTGGCTTTTTTACCTTAGTCAATTATTTGCTGATTTTTGACGGACTTGGACTCCTCATGGACAATGACTTAGCAAAACTTGTCCAATTGAGATGAAACTTGGTCCAAAGGTGCAGGGGGACATAAGGCATTTGATTTGAGTACTCACACCCCTATACCAAATCCACAGGGACCAAATTTTTACATTTTTCATAAAAAATAATTAAAATTTTCAATTTATAGAAAATTTTAATTATTAAAAAATCCTATCAAAACCTAATGGAATTCCGCAAGACTCTAGGAGATGTCTAGCATGGTCATTTACAACATCTTTAGACCTTAATCACCCACTAGGCTCGATCATTAGAACACCTTTCACCACTTTGGAGGATTATTGAGTGAAAAATTCAAGATTAATTAAAATCGCTGAAAAACAAGATTAATTACTTGAGGAAAAAAACACTCGATGAAAGGACTTCCCTAATGATAAATTCCTAGGAAACTAAATAAAACTTGACCCATGCTAACATATACATTACAAAATTATCCCACGCAGGGGAGCGAACATTTTGTGGACACAGAAAAAAGTGTTGGGGGAAAAATTGCCCTGCTGAGCCATAAGTCTTTAAACTTGTCGTACCATAAGGTACATATCTTCATGATACATGACATTGATACCTAGTTGAAATAGGTGGTCAACAAGACTAACAAGGTCCAAAGACCCGTAAAGTGATAAATCACCTCAGAAACAACAACAACAAAAAATATCAGATCAGATAGCAACATGTGAACTTGTAGAATGTTAAATTTGACAACATTGACAATCATTCTCCAATGAGAGGCCATGTGAGCCACCTTGAGGCTAGCCAGGGAGATTTGGAGAATCAACTAGTCTTGTGAGGTATTGACAAAAGCTAGGGAGAGCGTACAACCTTCGTGAGTCAAACCAAAAGTCAGGACGAATGAGATGCTATATGATCTTGCGAGTCTAGCTAAGGAAAAGGAAGAAGCCTTGTAAGTCTAAGATAAAAGTCAAGATGTAAGTCTAATGCAAAAGTCAAGGGGAATGTACAACCTCTGTGAGCATAGAAAGACTAGTGCAAAAGTGAGGGGGAATGTACAACCTCTGTGAGCCTAGTCAAGCCTTGTGAGCCATGAGCAAAAGTCAAGGCATATAGCAAAAGTTAGGTTGAATGTACATTTCCTATGAGATAGAAACAAACAATCTTCCTTGTGCAAATAATGTAAATGTATTGATATAGTGCGTTGGCACGTGTAACCTTATCCACCAGGAAAATAAAGTCGAGTTGATTGTCTAATTGGAGTTGTCTAACTCAAGTTGTAAAAGTCGAGTTTGAAGTGTCAAACTCAAGTTGACAAGTCAAGTTGCATGTCAAGTGAGCATGTTGAGTTGCATGTGGAGTTGCATGCATGTCAAGTTGCATGTGGAGTTGCATGTCTAGTTGGCATGTCAAGTTGCATGTCTAGTTGCATGTTGAGTTGGCATGTCGAATTGTCATGCCATGCATAAGCTAAGTATCAAGGGCGAGTTGTCATGCAAAGTTTAGTCAAGTTACAATTCGAGTTGTAAAGACATGCATGCTCTTACTAATTCGAGTTCATTCTCATGTGCCTTTTATACACATAGTTTGACCCCTCTTCCTCATTCACTTGTTATGCAGCACAAGAGTGAAGGAGACAGGGCAATGAAGGAGTCTAGTACTGTTGTTTATTGTGTTACATAGTGAACAAGAGAGGGCAGCTTATGATAGTACTGCTGTCTATTATTCTACACAATGGGTAAAAGGAAATGAATAGTGCTGGTTTATATCAGCAGTAAAAGACAATGAATAGTGCTGGTTTATATCAATAGTAAAGGACAGTGAAGATTTTGTTGTTTGCTGGTCACATAGTCAGGTACTTTTCATGGTGGTTTATTGTACATGATCTTACATATTATTTGCATTAAAGGAAGATTGTTTGCTGGGGTTTTTCTCCCTGTTTAGGGTTTCCCCAGGGTATATGTGTTGATGTTTATGCTTGTGGATCTACATAGTTCTGTATTGTTGAAACATATTAAGTTGGAATCAAAGTGTTGATGAAATTAAAGAAATAATCCACATATTAAATCAAGCTCGATATTTTAACATAGAAGGAGACTGCCCCTCCATCAAATATAGGAAGGACGTTTTCCTAGACAACCATGCCATCCTTTGCTTTCTTCCAAAAGCAAGATCCAACTGCCAGCTGGAGTCCTTTTGAGAGAGAGTTAGCTTCATAATTGAATTCTCTATAAACATAAGCGAAGGGAATTGAGTTAAAAACAGATGAAGAGCTTTTCATCTCCTCCTAAATAGGACTAAGAACCAAGTTTCCCATTCTGAATTTACCCTTAAACCAAATAATTACCACTAGGGAATCCCCAAACACCTGAAATTTAGTCACACTTCTACCTGGAGCCAATTTTATGAGCTAACTTTAGAGCAAAAAGTTCTGCATAGTTATTTGACCCCCCTCCCAAGCCAGCCTTAAAGCTAATAGGATGAGAATCATTTAATAAGATAGTGCCACTTGCCCACAAGAAGGTAGAGTCCCTTGACTGGCACCATCAAAATACCCCCAGGCCCCATTTATTTTTTTTTCCACGGGAAAAATGTGTAATTCTATTCACCCAAAGAGAAACAAATTATATTTTGTAGGTGCCTTAAGTACGACCTAATCATGGGTAAAGTGAGCAGGAAATAGAGGCTCGAGAGGTCCCATAAGCTAGCTAATAAGCCATTAAGAAAAGTACAAAAATATGATCTGGGAATAGCCCGAAATAAGTCAAAAAAAGACCCTTGAAGCGTATGATCCTTGCCTCAAAAAACATGCCAGGAAAGCAAAAAGCCCGCCAAGATACAAGCCAGAAAAGCAGATGCCGGAGAAGATCCTTAGACACCGGAAGGACCAGGTTAGAGTGGTATGAGGCTCCCACATCAAGAGAAATCAGAAAGCATTAGAGCCAACAAAAATCCCATCAAACACCAGAAAAGGAGAAAACCAGATAGCCGCATGCCCCCAATAAGGAACTCAAAGTGCAACCCACACAAACATTGCACGCCCTGAGTGAGGACCTCAAAGCTTTGGCCTTGAACCTCTTCTGAGATGAGGAAGAGAAAGGACACCAACACCCACCAAAAAACTCGATCTGAACATACATCAAACCATGAACATCTAGCGAAACCCGAGAAAAACCCTAGACAATCAAAACCGCAACACTAAGTGAACGGTCGACTACAGAAGTTCAGACTGAAGAGAGGGCAGAACCCAGCCCCAGGAAGAGTGGCAAGAAGAAAGACAAAGACAAATCAACTAGATCTGTGCCCATATAACCACACAGAGCCAAGAAACAAGCCTTTGTGTACGTAGAGGGCCACAGGCAACAAAGGATCCCCCAGAGGATGGAGAAGAAGATTCGGTCACCGAAAACGGAGCAGAAACCACCGAACAAGATTCACCTCCCAGCAAACAACAAAAAACGCGGAAGAAACAACTGCAACAACAAGAAAAGAACACGAAAAATGGATCCACCACCACCACCATGCGATCCAGGAAAGAAGCAGGGTCGAGGATGCCGGGATAACCTAGAGCGGCTTGCGACAAAGAGAGCCCAGCACATCAGGCATTGGCTAGGATGCTGCAAAATCCAGGTTGCGACGGAAGCTATAGTTCGGGCTGCAACTAGGAGAACCCTAGCTGCAACCCCTCAACTTTTCACCTAGTCCCACCAGGCCCCATTGTTATCAATGGGATCATGAGTTAACTGCCTCTCGAGAAATCTTTGGGACAAATTTTTAGCTTGCAAAGATAGACTTAGATTGAGAGGCACACTTGAAAGGAGGTGCAAATCTATCCTCAAAGATGTTCACATTCCTCGCCAACCATATGCCCCAAGATACAATGATTCCTTTTATGCTGGCTTCTTTTGCTATTGAGTAAAACACATTGCAATTGTCTCTCCATGCCAACTATCCCTTACTCAAGTCAATAAAACCATTTATGCCCAAACCTGACTTGTATATGAGCGGGTGAAGGGTAATAACATGTCCATGCACCATGGAGCAAGATGGTGATGCCTTGTGGGGAGGGGGGCACGTGGCCTTTTACATTGCTCTGTTTACAACTCATGTTCAATGAATGGGGTGATGCAATATTGAATCCCTTCCCTCCTTCCAAGACCTCAAGACACCCTCAGGGTCCACGAAGCCTTTGTTTGCCAATTAATGACGTTGGATTTGGAATAACATAACCTTGCGGAAATCCTTGAGAAGCGATAGAATTTGATGGACTATACTAGAATGGCCTTGAGAGGAGGGTATTTTTTTTTCTGCAAGAGGGTTGAATGGTTATAGTGGAGTCTCCAAGAATGATGATCTTACCATGAGTTTTCCCTCTCAGAAGCATGATGAATTTACAAGCTATAAGGGTTTTTTGCTTTGTTGTTTGTAGCAATCCCTAGATCCCAAGTGAAAGCTAACTTCTGTTGGCCTTCAGGGTCAAGGATGATCCCTCCTGCACATGCCACCCTTGGTTCCAAGAATGATACTATTGTTGCTTTATCTATGGAAAGTTTTCTAGTGGTTGTGAAAATTTATTTACAATTCGAAGATAGTCCAACAAAGGATGATGTCAAAGTTAATCTAATATGGAAGGAGGAAGTCTTTGTCATACAAGATCATTCTTGTTGTAGAAATCTCGGTTTCTTGAATGGAAAATAATTTGAAATTGTACATATGAATAACCAATTATTTGATTGTGATCATTGGACTAGTGCATCGTGTACCGTGAGTAGAGTGTTACCTAAAGGGCCCTCACTTGCTCATCCTGCATGCTCTAGTGCTTCAAGTAGTTGTTGGCCTCAACACAAGGCAAGTTGAACAATAAGAGAGCATTGATAAGGCGACAGAGTTGGCCCCTAGCTAGGGCCCTAGAGGTTCCTCAATTTGACAAGTTTTTGATTGCTCCTTTGATAATCTTTGAACCAGAGCATCTTGAAAATCCATGCAAGGCAACAACGGATGGGAGCCCATTTTGGCCGATCTTGAGCTTGCAATTGAAGGATGGGGGCCTCCAACTGAAGACAAAGATCCCCTCATGTAACGAGTTTGGTTATGGCGACTTCCTAATTTGATTGTTTGCTATGGAAAACTGCCTTGTTTTACTGATGTTTATTGATATTTGCCTCAGGAACTATGGCTTATTATACCTCTTTATTTTTGGATGCCTTGCATTGAAATCTCTCATATGCGAGGTTTTTTCCCTTGCAGTCTTAGATTGTGGTGGTTGTTCTCATGACCCATTTTTTGTATAATATATCTATCCTTTAATTTTGTCTATTAATAGCATTATAAGCATTTTATCAATTTTTTTTATTCGATTATCATCTTTTCTAACAAGTCAAATGCTCACTACCAGATTTTAAAGAACCTCTTATTCATGCATCACACATGCTTTGATGATCACCTATATATGATTCTCTAGGGTGTTCTAATAGAGTAGAAGTGAAACAAGTAGAAAACTTTCAATCCAAGGCTAGGGGTATCATCTACCTCGGTATTTCTTTACCTTCTCCCAGTGAGAACCCTAAGCAACTGAAAGCAGAGGAAGATGTCATGAAGGAGATGCATTTTGGTAAATTGAATGTGGTTACCAAGTTTAATGAGGAAGACAACAAGAGAACAAATTTCAAAATAACAAAGGCAGATTTAGGGAGAATTTTGGTGTACAGGAGATACCTCCTATTAGAACCTCAAGTGGTTGTGATGAATGTAAAATATGTGTCATAGAAATATATCCCTCTAAAAGTGAGAAGAACAAATGCTATGGATGATTTCAATGGACATACTCAAAGGAGAGCCAAAAAAACGTTAATCATGTTCATAACGTTGCCAATGAAGAATAACGAGTGAAGTTGTGTTTAAAAATGACTATATAGTTCCTATATATCAGAATAGACGAAGAGAGAATGAAGTGAAACAACTTAAAATTCTATATATGGGACATTGTCTTCCTATTTGAGAAGATTCTTTAAGTTCTCCGTCATTAGGAAAACATGCCAAAGATTACTGCACCATGTATGACATTTATGGAAAATGCAAAGATGGAGAATATTGTAGGCAATTAGAACAAGTGTCAAACACATGAAATCCTTCACAGAGATGTATAGTTAACATTGCTAGTGTAGAAATTTAATGACAAGATCAACTTATAAAAATTCTATCATACACTTAGCAACCTAGAGATAACTGTCTTAAATGAACTCTGAAAAGTATAAACTCACATTCAGAAAATACCATAAGCAGAAATACACATCGCCGAGCACTTTTGCAGCGGAATAAACACAATGAACAACAATCACTCAACCATGAAATACTCAGAAATTTAGGCAATGCTAGGGAAAACCCCAATGTGGGGAAACCCAATGAGAGAGAGAGATTTATTTAGCTTCAGGAAAGTACATATCAACAACGAAAATACAATTTTCAGCAAGAGAAAAATAACTTACAACACCCAAAACTATCCCAACTTTTTGCCTTGGAAAATGTGCCCAAAAATTTCGTATTGTTGTATGACTCTGCCCTCTTCCAACACTTTGAAATCTGTGCCAAACAACAACTGTACGACCCTGCTGCAACAAGAAAAATCAAGAAAACTGTCTTGAAAATCATGCCAAACAATGTCGTGATTTTCATGCCCTTTTCTCTGCTGTATGGATCCGTACAGTATGGCATCTCTAACAACAATAAGTTTCAACACTCTCACACATAAATATTCTCTTGGGATTTGTGCCCAATCTATCTTGGGAAATGTGCCCTCCTTGCTGCCCTCACTTTCCTCTCTCAAGCTATCTCAGAAATCTCTTAAACTCCTTCTCATTGTCTTGCACACTACCCTAGGTATTCTCTTATAATCTGAAAGTGACCCTTCACCTTTTCCAACCATAAATCTAATGGCCAATGTTGTCGTCCTTATACACACCTACTAACGTGGAAAAGTCTTCAACCCACTTGGTGTGTCCTTGGAGCCACAAACCTAAGTCTAGACCCACTGTCACCTCGATCTAGACCTCTTCTGTCTAGGCTCACTCCTAGGGAAGCCAAGGGGGGTAAACCCTATTAAACTATGTGAAGTTTGATTAATGATCTAGGAGTTAATTGAGTTAATTGTTAAGAAAACCCAACCCAATGAAAAACAACAAATGCCATTGTGTAGTTCCTTTAATGACAAGCAAACCCTTTATTTATATTCAACTATTAGAACAGTGCCTAAAGATTAACAAGAGATATACAACATAAATACAATTATACAAGAATGAAATAAAGCTATGGGATATCCACGATGATTATAAAAAATAGCTTTAAACCAATTATGTTCAATTAAAATAAAGAATAAATAATGCTTTTAAACAAATATTCACATGAAATAAAACTGCTTGAAAGTAAAATGCTTGAAAAAGTAACTTGCTCAAAAGTAAATATTGTGAAGAGTGTTTAGGTTGATTTTAACAAATTTTAAAACTCTCTTAAATTAGAGTGTGAAAGATACAAGCTTAAACTATGTGACTACCCCTAACTCTTATTCCCTCAACCAAAAGGAAGTGATGTGTGCTCAAGAAGAAGAACAAACAAGGTTCTTCCCTAGCTCCACAATTCAAATCCGGAATGCTTGGGCGCTCAAGCAAGGAGTACACGTAGCGTCGTGAAGCCGTCTCCGACTTCAACCCCTTGTAGTCTCCCAAGTCACTCTTTTTGTTGGTAAAAACAATAATAATTGGGCTCCTAATTAAACTAGCCTTTCAATCCTTTGCCCTTTTTTACTTTTCCAAATCCACAAAGTGGCAAGGGAAAGAAATACGGGGTATAGGTGGGGCACAAATTTGATTACTTTTCAACAAGTTAAATTAACTAGCCTTCACGATATTGCATGGATGGCAAAGCCAAATCGCTATGCAAGGTGTGGGCGAAAAATGAATGAATTAAATAACTTGAAAATGAATTTTAAAACTTAAGCAACCTCACACCATGGCACAAGATGGAGGACAAGCCTACCGGTTTTGACCAAGGTGGGTAAAAATAAAGCTAAAGCAAAAAATAAACTTAGATCCTAGCTTTCACGATATTGCATGGATGGCTTAGCCAATCACTTTACAAGGTGTGAGAAAACACAAATATTATTTACACTTTACAGAAAATAAATTTTAGGTAGAAAGAATGCAAGCCCAAGAGACTCTCTTGGGCTGCTTACAATGCTTAGAAAGTTGAGAGAAATAAGAGGGTTTGATACCACCACTCTAGGATGCTTCCTTGAGTGTTTTGGGGGCCAAATATGTAGAGATCCTCTTCAGAACCTGCAATAAACCTGCAAAAACAACAAACTATTCTTGCTGGAAATTGCTAAAAGATGATTTAGATAAGTGATTTTATGAAAATATAATATTCAAAAATTTTAAAATAAAAAATTTGGACATAAAATTAGATATTAGATTTCAGATTTTAGATAAAAGAAAGCTAAACACTGATAGATATGTGGCAGAAAATAGAAACAAAAAATTATAGAAGTTTGAAATGGCTTGCAAAGTAGATTTCCAGATCTGAAATCAACCTCCCAAAACCCTTGGCAACCTGCAGATTTTGCAAACCCTTGCTACAAGACACACAAGAATGTGAGAATGTTCCATAAATTTGCAAAATACTTTCCAAATAAAATAGGAACGACCCACAAAAATTAGTGATAATACTACCACTAATCTATCCCAAACAAAATACTTTGCTTGAGTCTCCAAGTGTCAAAATGTAAAATAAGGAAATGCAATAGAAAATGGCAGCAATATTACCTCATGGATCCACAACACAATGGTTCTTAGAATACTCTAAGAAACACAAGATATCCTCCAAAGCTTCTATTATTTCATTACCAAAGAAGAACTTGCCAAATGGCACCAAGAATCATGAGAGAAAGGGGAGAGAATGAGGAAGAGATGGGAGAGATTTTGGCACAATAGACTTGCACTGAGAAAAGATTCTAAAATGAGGAGGGGTAGGCATTCTCTTATACTTGGGAGAGAGAAGAAACCCCTTTTGGATGAATTACAAGTGTCACCCATCAAAGAGAGAGAACAAGTCAAAGAAGAGTCACTTTTAGGGTTTCAGAGCACGTTAGGGTTTGAGGGGTGATATGTAAAGGGGGAAAACACCTTTTGACTTGTCAAACATGAGGTTAGGCTATAGGAAGGGTGAAATTAGGGTTTTGACACTTTTTTCACTTTAATTTTTTTATTTTCCCTAAGTTCAAGAGGAAGGGGGGAACACTTTTTACTAGGGAGACATGACTTTAGGTTGTTGGCTTAGCATGGGGGGGGGTGTTTTAAGTGGAAAATCACTTTTCCAACTTAAGAAATACATTATGAATTATTTCCCCACTTTTTCTCCTGACTTTAGTCATTTTTACAATTTTTGGCTTTTTTAATTTAGCCAATTATTTGCTGATTTTTGACTGACTTGGACTCCTCATAGACAATGACCTAGCAAAACTTGTCCAATCGAGCTGAAACTTGGTCCAAGGGTGTAGGGGGTCATCTTCTATATGATTTGAGTACTCACACCCCTATACAAAAATCTCCAGGGACCAAATTTTTACATTTTTCATAAAAAAATAATTAAAATTTCCAATAAATGGAAAATTTTAATAATTAAAGAAAACCTATCAAAACTTAATGGAATTTCGTAAGACTCTAGGAGATGTCTAGCATGGTCATTTACAACATTCCTAAACCTTATTCACCTCTTGGGCTCGATCATTAGAATGCCTTTAATCACTTTGGAGGATTATATGAGTGAAAAACTCAAGGGTAATTAAAATTGTTGCTAAGCAAGATTAATTACCCGAGGATAAAAAAAACTCGATGAAAGGAATTCCCCAATGATAAAGTCCTTGGTAACTAGAAAAAAATATGACTCATGCTCACATGTTACATTATTATCCCACGTAGGGGAGCAGACATTTCGAGTACATAGAAAGACGTGTCGGGGGCAAAATTGCCCTGTTGAGCCAAAAGTCTTCAACTTGTAATACCACAAGGTACATAGCTTCATGGTACATGACGTTGACCCCTAGTCGAAATAGGTGGTCAACAACCAAGATCTAATCTTGCCTTTACAAGATCAAGGGACATTAAAGTACATTTTCACTTTATAACATAAGTGCACTTTATGAGATAAAGTCACTTTAATATTAGAAGGTACACTTCATTAAAAAGTCACTTACATAAAAGAACCACTTTACCACAACTTTATAAAAACCCATTACAAAGTCAAGTGTCTAGTAGTGTAGGTACGAGGTTACTTCCACAGACAAGACAAACATGCGGAGTACCTCCCGAGCTAAAAAGATAACACTCCATCTTAGCGAAGGGTGTACTCGCTGCCATCACCATCATCTGGTCCCATCACATTGTTCACAGTAGGAGCTCCCTCTGAACCTGGAGTCATCCTCAACACTTGCACAAAACTCGAACCAGAGGACATCCTCCTGACAACTACTATGAACCCTGAGCTTCTAGGAGAATCCACTCCACCCCGAGCCTCGGTTCGATCACACCTGCTGAGCCTCCTGCCAGTGCTTGGAAGAGACTCCCTCTCTTCTCTCGGAATGCAAGACTGAATCCTTGGGCCCACAGCAGTCTCAGGAGCCTCCTGCTCCTCATCCAATGGTGAATCATATCTTGAAGGTTGTCCTCGCAACATGTACAACCTGTCCACTCGATCACCAATCAGTCGTGGTTCAATCGGGTCCACTCCCTCCCTGTAGATAAATACATGTCCCCTCTTGAACAATGTACAATATCCAACATCCTCCAAGGCTGAGACTGAGAGCAAGTTAACCCTCAACCCTGGAACAAAGAGAACTCCATAAAGCTCCAAGAATCCTCCATACTCGAGTTGGAATCTAACCCTTCCAACCCCATGTACAACTCGTGCCATACCACCTTCACTCTCCACCAGCTGGTTAGGACATGTCTATGTGATAATAAGGAATGCTTGCCAGATTCCCGTCATGTGACAAAAGGCTCCACTGTCAACAATCCATCTGATATCACCCCTAAATCCTCCACTATCGATGCTGGATACTATAGTAACTAAAGAAAATTCTTTATCAAACTTGGAAGAAAAGTCCTCCATGGCTGCTGTAGTGGCTGTCTTAGGCCCCTCCTGTTCCTTCCGCTTCTTCTTCTTCTCAGGACACTGAGAAGCAAGGTGCCCCAACTGGTTACAACAGTAACATCTGACTTTACTCAAGTCCCTCCCAAAATTTCCTTTCTTCTTTCCCTTTGCAGCAAGAGAAATATTCTCCTCAGCTTTGTCTTCCTTTTGTTCACTGTTATGAGACCCCATCTGCATCTCCTCCTGAGTGAAGTTGTCCCACAACCTGCTCTAGTATGGAAAATTTTCTCGACCCACCACACACTTCACAAAGACATCCCATTCTTTTGTGAAGCCTTTCAAGGCTGTCGTCCCCAACTCGACTACTGAGATGATCTCTCCCACTGCAACTAACTTTTCCTTAACCTGGGCTAGCCAAGTAAGATAGGATGCAACATCCTCTACCTTAGCCATCTTCGAGTCATGCAACTTATCTTTCAAGGCCATCTTCTGATTGGCATTCTTAGCCTCAAATAAATTCTTCAAAGCTTCCCAGATCTCATAAGCTGTCTTCTTCTCAGACAGATGTGGAATGAGTGGGTTCTTCACACCATTATGAATGATCCTTTGAGCTTTGCCCTCCTTTACCTCATGTAAATCCAAAACAACAGAATCTGCTGTGGGAGCCACAACAACATAACTAACATAGTTCCAAATCTTGTTCTCCTTGAGAACAACTGACATTCGAACCTTCCACTGCAAATAGTTGGAAATGCCATCCAACCGATTCTCAAATCTAATGCATGCAACCATATTCCCCGTCACTGTTCAAAGAAAACAACCAACTAGTTTTCCCCCTTCAAACCTTGCCCAAAAATCACACTACTCACTGTAACTTAGAGCCCAATCTCTGATACCATGTAGAAATTTAGTGACAAAATCAGCGTATAAAAATTATGTCATACACTTAGCAACCTAGAGATAACTGTCTTAAATGAACTCTGAAAAGTCTAAACCCACATTCATAAAATACCATAAGCAGAAATGCACATTGCCAAGCACTTTTGCAGCAGAGTAAACACAATGAAAAACAATCACTCAACCATGAAATACTCGGAAATTTAGGCAATGCTAGGGAAAACCCCAATGTGGGGAAACCCAGTGAGAGAGAGAGAGAGAGAGAGAGAGAGAGAGAGAGAGAGAGAGATTTATTTAGCTTCAGGAAAGTACATATTAGTAGCAACAATACAACTTCCAGCAAGAGAAAAATAACTTACAACACCCAAAACTGTCCCAACTTTCTGCCTTGGAAAATGTGCCCAGAAATTTCGTATTGTTGTACATCCCTTCCCTCTTCCAACACTTTGAAATCTGTGCCAAACAATAGTTGTACGCCTGATCTGTATGACCCTGCTGCAACAAGAAAAAAACAAAAAACTGCCTTGAAAATCGTGCCAAACAGTGCCTCGATTTTCGTTCCCTTTTTCTCTGCTGAACGGATCCATACAATACGACCTCTCTAATAGCAATAAGTTTCAACACTCACACATAAATATCCTCATGAGATTTGTGCCCAATCTCTCTTGGGAAATGCACCCTCCTTGCTGCCCTCACTTTCCTCTCTCGAGCTATTTCATAAATCTCTCAAACTCCTTTTCATTGTTGTCTTGCACACTACCCTAGGTATTCTCTTATAATATGAAAGTGACCCTTCACCTTCTCCAACCCTAAATCTAATGGCCAAGTTCTAATCTCGCCTTTACAAGATCAAGAGACATGATTCATTCCCTCCAAAATAAATCACTTTAAAATATTAAAATACATTTTCACTTTATAACATAAGTGCACTTTATGAGATAAAGTCACTTTAATATTAGAAGGTACACTTCATTAAAAAGTCACTTACATAAAAAAACCACTTTATCACAACTTTATAAAAACCCATTACAAAGTCAAGTGTCTAGTAGTGTAGGTACAAGGTTACTTTCGAATAGAAGACAAACATGCGGAGTACCTCCCGAGCTAAAAAGCTAACAGCGAGAGCATGGAGGGAAGCGAAAGTTCTTGGAGTGCCATTTCTCAAAAAACCTTTGGAGTGTTTTATGTATAGTATATATTTTTATATATTAAAAAAACATGCTTGATGTTAAATTAATTGCTGAAAAGATGAATCCATACATATTTCTGTTATTTGTCAACATTTTTATGAAGTTATAAATGTCATCGTAGTAGATTACTCATTAGAGCATCAACCATTTAGTACTCCGGAAAAAACATCAACTCTGTTGTAGTTACAAATTTACAAAAAAGTAAACTAGAACCAGATTAATAGGAAGTAGAGTCAATAGGCCATGATGACCAAAGAGATATGTTTAAAAATAGGCCATGCATTTAATTTCCAAAATGGATATGAGGGAGAAGGATTGGTTTTTTTATTGGAATGGTCAGGCTTGAATGTATAGCTACTTTGATGAGTGCCATGCCACTACCACAAAATTTCCAGCTGATTGGTTCTCGGTAGGTGTTATGCTGGCTTGGTTAGTTACCAAAATCATAGAAGTCAATATGTTAAACACTTCGCTAGTTTGAAAAAAAACCATGATCCCTCAATACTAGATCCACTTGTGGAAGGACATGAAATGAAAGGCAATTGCACAGACTTCCTTAGATATATGTATTGTTCTTTTACATGCTAACTCAGATTTAACGTATTGACTGATTATGACACCCCCCCCTGAACGTGCACATAACTAGCCATATTAGATAATAGAAACTAAAGTTTGAAAACTAAAACTCTGATATGACAAGTAAAGAAGTGAAAAAAGAGAATTATTCTATTCTACTATCTACTTTCCATTCCCTTGACACCACCATGACCACCAACACAACCACCACAAGCCCCAAGTGGTTGTGGTTGTAGAGGTAACTGACTGTGAAGATGAAGTTGGACCTAAAGCTCCTATTGTTAGAGTCCTGGTTGGGGTGACTATGGCAATAGATGAGGGTGGCATCTCAACACAATCAACATCATAAAAAAAGCAGTCTCCAAGTTCTCCAAAGGAAGTGCTCCATTCTCTAAATTGTCCTCCTCTAGATAGTTGTCCCAAGTCTTATATGTTTATCCATTTTTGTTTTCTCACAATAATGAGACAACAATCATGAATTGTAATGCACATAAACCAAGCTCTCCACCTAGTTTACATTTAACTTGCTTCTCTTGACATTTTGTATGCAATTGTAGGTGCTCCAACACCTCTCCACAGAAGAAATGTTCTCAACTTGTGAAAGCATCCATTTTACCAAACATTGTATTTATGGGGCAAAACCACCATACATGTTCCGTCATTGGAGAGAAGTCATCTTTTGTCGATCTCTAACTAGATGTACCTAACCAAATAATCCCAAGGAATTGATACAATTGCTCAATTGTTGTCATATGATATCACACACCTTCTCATTAAGGACAAACTTTGAACCTCTAGATCCATGTGCGGTCTTCTCTTCACCCCACCACCAAGCGCTGGTGCTTCTAGAAAAGATATAGAACAATGTTTTGGTGCAAGGACAAATTCCAAGGCATGGAGTGGAATATTAGCTTTGTGCAACATTTTTCAACTTCTATACAAATATGGTTATACAAGTTCACATCTCAGGTTCACCAATATCATTAATTTGGCCTAGTATGGTGTCCATTTGCTCATACCATCCCCAATCATTGGTTGATCTGAATGTGTAAATCGAGTAATGGTATAAATTGGCTTGGCAAACTGCAAAACATACTTAACTTGTGACCCGAAATGAGCATCAAGAATGGTATCGTGCACCATAGAAGCCCCATCTCTATTTGATGGACTATGTAGCTGCAATTGCTCCCATGAATCACTCCGCCATATTAGCCAATGCTTGTCCTACCTTCAATAGGGACTCAAAGGTGAGGTAATAGCTACTGAATCTAGTCCTTGCAAGCTCAAGTCATTGCAAGATAGAGTGGGTGCAGTAAATGTAGTGGACAATGCTATGCCTAGTGATGAATTTGATAATGGACTTCTCTTTCTTGTACAAGGCATCAATCCAATCACACTCTTTATGCTTAGCAATATTGTGCATCAAAAGATTCATTGTCTTATCTAAATGATAGGATCAAAATATGTGAGGACGTACCTACTCTATTATTTTTTCTTACTCCCTTACAATGATTAGTCAATCACATTGGATGGCCCAACCTCACGAACTGTTCTCAGTATGGGGTTTGCAATGTTTTGAGAAGATGCAACGAATGATGAGGAATCATGGGATGCAAGGAACATTGCATCGCTAGCCGATACACCAAGAACATTTACCAAATGTTGTTTTTTGACATTCGTCCATATGTTAGACACGATGGATACCCCACTATTTCCTACTCACCTGTAAGCTATCTTAGAGCTCTATGGACTATCCTTTTTCTTTGTCTAGCAATACGGTTCTAGCTTTCTCATATTCGGGGCTCTTACATCCTTTAGGGGCATTGTGGATGGATTTAACCATAACATGACAATATGGGGAGCAGAGGACATTGAATGGTATACCACATGCATAAAACAAGCCTTACTTATTTGGCATCCACCTTGTCCTTCCCACCAACATCAAGGAAATCTTCTGCTCTTTTACTTCTACTTCAACCCCCCTCATGTGAGCTCCCACTAGCTTCAAGGGAACTAAATATTGCAAATTGGGAATGGCCAAATATTCTCGAGTTAGCATTGGATTGAACCGTTTGTTCTTTTACCTTGCTTTCTTTGTGCCGCTTCCTCTTGTGAAAAATCCCCAACCCTAGGTGACTAAAGTCTTTATGATCTCAATCAAACAAGTAGATTGTTGAATTTAATTAATGCAGAAATAAATTTCAGACCATAGTATTAATCACACAATAGTTGGAAATCAAATAGCGGAAGCATAAAAATTAATTTTACACAACACATGTAATTACTACTTCAAAACTATCTTTTCATTCCTTTGCATACTTACAAGGAAACCTCCACAAGCTGCCCAAAAAACAACACTGCACAGATACCAAAAATCACCTCAAACTGAGTGGAACAACCTGCTAGGAGAGTACGGTTTGTTGTATAGCTATACGGTATGTTCACATGGACTCTATAGACATTGATACAGATCTATCCACACAAATGCACAGATCTGTATAGTACTGTTTCTACAACTGTACAGAACTCCATACGACTGTACATCACTGCTGCATGGGACTACGTGCTACAAAAACATCTCTTTCCTAGTTGCCTGCTCTCTCTCCCTCTCTATTGCTCAACTTGCTCAATTTCTCTAGTGTTCAAGTGTGCATGGACCCTCTATCTTGCCCTATCTTTATAGTTTTAGTTGAGATCAAAACCCTAATCTATTTCTGAAATTACTCCTAGTATTAAGTCATGCATGCATGAAATACACTTTACTCAATTGCTAGAAATAAGACTCACTTTTTTTAACTAATGTGAATTACACAATATAATTTACTTTTCAAAAATAGAATCACTTTTCAAGAATAGAATTACTTTTCGAAAATATTTCGAACTACTTCTCTCTCGTTCACATGGAACATGTGTGGAAATTTTTGTTTGAGCTATAATTCTCAACATTCTCTCTTAGTGTGGGCCTAATGGTTAAGAACATGTCTTTCCTCCTAGGATATTACATGTTCAAATCCAGAGGGGGATAGGGTATGTATACCTATGTAGACTTTAGCAGTCAAATCACTGCACAAAGGGGGTCCCTTGTCCCACAAACAAGGGGGTGTAATACACCAATTTGGTGTTTGGCTTGGCCGTGACCTTAAAATTAGATTATTATTATTATTATTATTAGTGATGAAGGAACTCTACACTAATCAAAGTTTGTTTCTGAATGCCTCAAACTTTCCTTTTTCCAAGGGTTTGGTCAGAATATCAACTACTTGTTGATCCTGGGAATATACTGGAGCTTCACTGCTCCCTTTTGAACCTTGTCTTATATTAAGTGATATCTGATTCAACATGTTATGAAACATTGAATTCTCAGAGAGTTTGATAGAACTTTGATTATTACAGTAAATGACTGTGGGATCCAACTCGTGATCAAACAATCTTGCAAGTAACTTGCAAAGCCAAATGGCCTCACAACTAGCTGTACTAGCTGCCATGTATTCTGCCTTTGTTGAGCTAAGTGCCACAAAAGTCTTCTTTCTGTTTGAATCGGGATTTCATCGTTGATCCCAAGCTAAAGCAACACCCTGAGGTGCTCTTCCTGTCTACTACACTACCTGCCCAATTTGAGTCTCTATACCCTTGCAACTTCAATTCACCATCTCCAAGATATCTCAGAGCATACTCCATTGTGCCCCTCAAATACTTGAGCACATGTTTTGCTGCTACCCAATGCTCCTGCCTTGGCTCCACCATGAATTGACTCAAGGTGTTCATTGCAAAACATATATCTGGCTTGGTGTTGACCAAATACATCAAAGAACCTATCAACTACCTGTACAATGTGGGATCCACCAACTCTGAATTTGAAGTTGTCACCTTCTTCAGATTAGTGATCATGAGTGTGGCCATAGGTTTGTAGTCCTCCATCCGAAATCTCTTCAGGATTTGAACTGCATACTTACCTTGCCCAAGGAAAATCTCCCCTAGTCTCTACCAAACCTCCAGTGCCAAGAAGTAATGCATCATGCCAGTGTTTTTCATCTTGAACTCAATAACCATGTTTGCTTTTCACTTTGCAATGAGATTCTTTGCACCTGTCAAAAGTAAGTCATTGTTGTCGTCCTTATACACACTTGCTAACGTGGACTAATTCCAATCCACTTAGTGTGTCCTTGGAGGCACAATGCCTAAGTTCAAGCCCACTGTCACCTCGACTTGAAATCCTTCCATCTAGGCTTACTCCTAGGGAAGCCAAGGGGGGTAGACCCTAGTTGCTATGTGAGACTAAAGGTTAATTCTAGGAGTTGATTTTAATTAGTTAAAGGTTTAGGGGAATCTTGCCTATATGAGAGTCAAACAATGCAAAGTGCAAATTTCAATGAAATTCAGCCCTTTCCCTAAGACAACTAAGACTAGTGCCTAAGGTTGGGAAAAGGGGTCAACTGAAGTTACAAAAGAGACTAGAAAGCGAACTTTACAAGACTCTACAACTAGATACAAATAATCACTTTACAAAACAATTGAATCAGATACAAGTAAATGAAACAACTATGTATACAAGAGAATACAAAGAATTAGGTGCTACAACAAGAAAATATTCCTCAAGATAAGATCACCACAACACAACAAGCCAACAAACCCAAACAATGAAGTGCCTCCACAAGATGCGCAACTTCAAAGGTTTGTTTCAATGGCTTCAATTTACAACAATCAAACCCAAACAATGAAGTTGCCTCCACAAGATGCACAACTTCAAGGGGTTAAGCCAATGGTTCTGTTGACCACCCATTTAGCACCGGTGGTCAACTCATGTGCCATGAAGAGATGCATCATCAGATGCCCATGTTGTCGAAGACTTTTGGTTCTACGGACAGTGTTTGGCCCAACACTTATTTTTGTAATTGGAATTTCCGCACCCCTCAGTGGGTTAATAATGTAATAGGTCTGCATGAGTCATGTCTAGGTCAGTTACCTTGGGATCGGTTCACTGGGAGAGTTCCTTTCACTGAGGGTTTTTTATCCTCAAGATATCAGTGGGTTTTTTAGCCTTACTGATTTCCCTTGAGTTTTTCCCTCACACTTTACATATGTCCTCCAAAGTGGTGAACGACGTTCTAGTGGGATTATGTTTTGGTAACTATATAGGGAATTCATAGTAAATGACCATGCAAGACATCATAGAAAGTTTCGCGGAATTACGTTGAGTCTAGGTTAGTTTTTTTTAATTAATTAATTTTTAATTAAATTTCCCTAAGTTTGGAGGTTTAATTAATTAATTAATTAATTATTTTTGAGCAATAATTGTAAAAACTGGATCCTTGGATTTTCGATAGGGGTATTTGTGCTCAAAATAAATGGAATAGCACCCCCTACATCCATGGACCAAGTTTCAGTTCGGTCGGACAACTTTAGCCATGGGTTAGTCCACCTAGAGTGTCAGTTAGTCTAAAACAACAATTTTAATTGTTAAAGTCTAAACATGGCAAAATGTAAAAATTGTAATAATGAGTTAGATGATGTGAAATGTTGAAATGATGGTTAGAGAGAGACCCCCTAAGCATAACATAACCCTTCCAACCTTTTTCAACCTATTTTAACCCCTTTCCCACCTCCTACACTCAAAAATCACGCCCCCCTAGGGGGATTGACGTTTTTCCTTGGTGGAGGTTTTTGTGACTTATTTGGGGCCCCCTCTCATGAGTTATGACTCCCTTTAACCCCCAAATCACTTCCTAGGGTGATCCCACTCATTTTTTCTCATTAATCCCCCTCCATTCTTTCATTTTCACTCTTTTTTTGCCCCCTCCAAGAGGAGTTACGCCCCCCTTTTCTAGAAACTCCACAAATGATTTTTTAAAAATTATTTGTGACCTCTCACCTTCCTTGGCATCAATCCCAAGGCCTCCCACACCTCCTTGCTTGATCCCAACACCTCCTACATTTTTCTACACCCTAGATCTAGCTTTCAAACCCTAGATGGTGTGCCTTAGCCTTGAGATATACTCATTTGTTTGGTGGTGGACACTTGGCTTAGATCCAAGAGAGGTAGGTTTTCCTCTCCAAGTATAAATAGATCACATTTCTCCTCCCCAACTCACCATATCTTGAGCTATTGTTATGGTACTTGATTTACAATTCACTCTCTCTTTCTCTTGTCATTTCATTCATTCTCATTTCATTATTGCTCTAGGGTTTTGGAGTATTCCTCTCCAAGACTACTTTCTTTGGTAATAATATTTGGAAGCTTTGGAGGACAACAAGAAGGGTAATGTGTGTGCTTGTCATTCTTATGCATGGGAGGTAATATTGTTTAATGTTCTTTCTTATTTCTTGCAACACTAGATCTTAGATAAAGTGTTATCTAGGTAGGCTTAGTAGTGCGTATGCCTATTAGTCTATAGATATTGATGTATGATTTAAATTGAAGTGTCGTTTATTGTCATTGCATCAACATATTGTCTTGTGTATGCTTGAGTTTGGAAGAGTATTGCAGGTTTACCTTCAAAGTTTCATTGGGAACTCCTTCTAGAAGGGAAGGGTCACTTGAAGCTTTTCTACACTCCAACTATCTAGATCTATTACTTTTCTCTATATTGTTGTATATCCATATCATTTTCAGCTAGCATATCTTGGTTTAGATAGGTCAAAAATAATTTCAAATTTATATCTCATCTTGTGGAAAGTTCTTGTCTCAAAAGGGCAAGGGTTTCCTTAACATTGTTTGGTTGTGTGTAGCCATCCTAGCAAGAAAAGATTGTTGTTTTAACAGGTATATCAGATMTGATAGGAGGCTTTTGGCTGCCCCAAAGAGACACACACAACACTCAAAGACCCCTTGGGGGAGTTTGGTAGCTATCTCTAACCCCCTCTTGTCTTTTTTTAGCCTAGAAGTGCACTTTTTCCTTCTTATTTGTTTGATTGTTCAAGCTTGAAGTGTAAGAGGGGAAGTGGTACGGCCTCCCCTCTTCTTCAGGCTTGTGGGTAGGTAGGACGTAGGCTAGATCTAGCTTCTCTTTTGTTTTTTTGAGTTTTCTTCTAGCTTGGCCGCAAGGTTTAGAAGGTGAGGGCACCTTCTCAACCTTGATGTGGCTATTTGCTTGTTGATTAGCTTGCTGTTTAGTTTACTTTTCCTTTGGTCATCTTTCATTTGTTTGCCCTAATAACTAAGATCTAAATAATACTTAATCTAACTAAGTCAAGATAACTTAATAATCTACCTAGTTGGGAGAGGAACACCCCAAAGAGGTAAGGATAAGTGCTAATGCTTTATTTTTCATGTGATGTGATGGATCTAATGGTTTAATGTTATTAATGCTTATGTTTTAGATCTAATCTCTCATTTTAAGCCCATTGGGCAACACACATAAGTTTCTCTTTTGGATCTTGCTTAGTTCATTTCTCTTCAAGCTTATAATCTCTCTAGCTTAAGCACACATTTTACTTTCATGCTTAATACATCTTAAGGTGCTTAACATATAAGTGATTATTTTATTCATTGGTTAATATCTATTGTTAGCCATGTCTTGGGCTTAAATTGTGTTGAATGGTTAACTTGGCAAACACTTAAATTTTCTGTTCTTCATCTCTTAAGGCAAGCTGTTCTTGCCATTGATCTATGGTATCTAATCAAACTAATATTGATGTGCATGTGATATAATCTCTATTTCTTTCAGCCATTTATCTTTGTTTGCTTCTTATGTGTTGATGTATTTCATTGTTAAAGCTTAAGCAACATATTTTTTGAGCAAGTTCAGTTTCGGCCATCTCATTATTTTGCATATTAAAAGTACTTTAAAACTCTCAAAACACTCTTTTAATCACCTAAAAGTCTACCTAAATGTTATATATAATTAATAGATTATTTTAGGGTACCTTAGAGCACCATCTCCACCATCTAAAACGGATTTGAGGAAAACAACAGAGGGTAGTGGCAGGGGACTGTCCTGTGGCGCTCCAGGTGGGTGTCCTCTCCGGGAAGTACTCTTACTGTCAGGGTTGACCATGGAAGCTAGGGTGGGCCTCATTGTCTTACTATCTTGAGCACCCGGTAGTTATTTGGCAACATGAGGAGGAAGCTTTGGTGAAAGCTAATAAAATTTATAAATCTTAAGAAAAGCCTAATTATTAAACATTTGGCCAAATCTAATAATACTTGGTGGGCTTAATAATAAAGAGTGTAGATTCTCTTCAATATCTTCATAATAGTTGTGCTTAATTCTTCTAAATATTTGTAATCTTGTTGATGAAGTAATGTATTGATGATGGTCTTGTGCAAATGGTGATGTGATTTTATGCTTTAACTCTTTCATATCCTACACACGTTGAACAAATACTTGGTTAGTTTTGCTTTGTATAAATTGTAATCTATCATTGTTTAACTTGTAAATCTTGTAAGTAATTGCACTTTTATTGAGTTATTCTTTATTGTAAAATTGTAACTTGTAATCTTTTGTAAAGAAACACCCTCTAACATAGTTGACCCCTTGCCCAATTTCTAGGCACTAGTCTTAGTTAACCTAGGGAAAGGACTTGACTTTCATGCTAACCCTTGCATATTGCATGGTTGCCTTAGCATCTTAGGATTAGAATCCCTTCTAACCTTAACAAATTAAAATTAACTCCTAGAACCTAACTCTAACACATCTAGTAACTAAGGTCTACCCCCTTTGGCTTCCTTAGGAGTAAGCCTAGACGGAAGAGGTTCCGGTCAAAGTGACAGCGTGGGCTGTGAACCTAGGCATTGTGCCTCCAAGGACATACTAAGTGAGCCGGACTTAGCTCATGTTTTCAAGTGTGTATAAGGACGACAACATCTTTGGCGCCGTTGCCGGGGACTTATCCGCAGCAACATCTTTGGCGCCGTTGTCGGGGATAAGTCATTTATCCTTGGTCTTAACGACTTAAATTTTTAAGAACTAATAAATCTTTGAGCTTGCATTGGTTAGCTTTGTGTGATTCTTTTCCAAGTGGCGACTCCATTGAACAAATATATCAAGTATACTGCAAGGAGAAATCCTTGTTGGCTGCTTGAAATTCTTAGGGAAGAAGCACTCATTGATGTCCAATTCTTGTTCCAAACATAATAAATTAACTTTTCTTTTTCTTCTTGTTTTTGCCTTGTTTGATGCTCTTGTTTGTCTAAAATAAACTTGGTCATCTGACGACTCCACTTTTTAATAATTTGACAAGGTATTTTTCAAGAAGGAATTCCCGACTTGTTTTGCTTCATCCTTGAACTTGGAAGGGTTTGTGGGTGAAGCTAGCTAGTCCTTCTTCTTGTTGGATCCTTGGTAATCTTGAGTCCCAGTCCTTTTCTTTAGACCTTTGTTTAAATGATCTAGTTAGAAATTGATGATTTTTATGATCCTATCGATTTTTCAGGAATC
>ML780916.1:233933-245082 GCA_009831015.1 Picea engelmannii
CTTTCCCAGGATGAACAATGTGAAGCCATGAATGAACAATTTGTGGCCATGGAAGATCAATTGGAGGTCATGGAAGATGACTTTACATAAGCTTATATTGAATATCCGGACCCCCTTGAAATTGAGCTTGACAGAGAAAAAAATGAGGAAGTTCATGGGGAAATTCTGGATGAATCCATGATTGAGACATTCATTTATTTTGAGGAGGTAAAGGAACTTGAGTTGGAAAATGTTGAATATCTAGATGATTCAAGTCCCCACCCGCCTCCCATGGAACCAATATTTTTGAAGAATGACTTTGAAAATCTTGAAGAAAACAGTATAATGGTTCCTATGGTATGTTCTTTTCAAACTTCTAAACCAGAATATGAGTTAATGCAGAATTATGTGGAAATGGAAGGCAACTTTAGTTTAACGATGTCATATCATTATGAGTATTGGTTGGCCTCCCACCTTGATAGTCATGAGTAGCAAAGTATTTAGAATTTACATGGCTTGTCATATTCCAGTGTTTGGTTGAAAGTCCTAGGCAACCAACCTAAACTATGACCCATGCAGACCCATTACATTATTATCCCACACAGGGGAGTAGAAATTCCAATTACAAAAAGAAGTGTCGAAGGCCAAAACTGCCTTGTAGAACCAACAAGTCTTCAACTTGGTAGCACCATCAGGTGCATATCTTCATGGTATATGGAGTTGACCCCCTAGTTGAAATAGGTGGTCAACAGTCATCTACATACAACACCAAAATGACTAGATTAGTATGAACAAATATATAATATAAGTTATGATTTACTTCACTTTCGGTAGAGCCCATACTTTGCAGATATCCATTGATCCTGAAATACCATGCTCTCGGTGCCTTCTTGAGTCCATACAAGGCTTTCTTAAGCCTGCACACATGGGACTCCTTCCCACTTACCTCAAAGCTTTGAGGTTGCTCTATGTACACTTCTTCCTTAATGATCCCATTAAGGAAAGCTGTCTTCACATCCATATAATGCATCCTCATCCCATAAATGAAACTAAGGACATAACTGCTCTATTGGAAGTGTACTTGGCGACTGGAGAACATGTCTCCTCATATTCCACTAAGAGCCACCTAGAACTCACTACTGACTTCCCCTCTGGTCTTGACACTATGTCACAAACATCATTCTTCATGATGTGGAGGTGTACTCCATCCACTGTGGCATCCCACCATACTCACTGGTCTGTTGCCTCTTGAAAACTGGAAGGCTCAGAATCTAGAATGTTGCTCGTCAATGCCATTTAGTCTAGAAACTTCTTCGGAGTTCTGCTCTCTCTGAATGTGCTCCTAGGAGTCTAAACATGCTCACGAGCATCCCTCAATGTCTGATTGAACCATCAAGGTCTTCTGACAGAAGTGGAAGGGGCTTCTATCTCCCCCCGTTCCCCTGAAGGTTGTTGTATTTCCCTGGAAATCATTGGTGACCCCAACTCAACCTTTGGAGCTTCTAGAGGTCTATTGCAGGATCCAAAAGATTGTTGATGATGAAACAAAGATCCAACTTGCTAGTCTCAAATTGGAGGGAATGACTCTCATATGGTGGGAAAGAAAAATTAAATATGATCTCAAGAAAAAGGGTAGAATTATGTCTTCTTGGAATGATTTTGTAAATGCATTAAGGAAACAATTCTATCCATTGGCATACATGCAACATGAAATGATGAATTGACAAAGTTTAAGGCAAGCTAAAAGTCAAAGTGTCCAAGACTACACTCGAGAATTTCGTAAGAAAGCATTGATATTGGATATTCCTTTATACACACAAGAAACACTCCTTAAGTATATTGGTGGTCTTCATTCTTATCTCAAGCATACTATCCTTATGTTAAATCCTTCTAAATTTGATGAAGTTTGTGTACAAGCGATTCATATTGAATCAAGTAAAAAGAATGTTAATGATAGTTTGTCTACAGATGCTTCACAGGGAAATGATTCAGGTAAAGGGAAATGGAAAGATAAGAAGGTCGCCAAAAGAGAAAAAGGAGGAGCCTATTTGTCAGCATTGCATGAAGAAAGGCCACGATGAAGATCACTGTTGGAAATTGCATCCTGAATTGCTACCAAAGAAGTATCAGAAGAAGGAGGAAAGGAGAACCCTTGTTGTAGTCCCATATGATTTGGGATCCGACTCAAGAGATGAAACTAAGGTTGTAGCTATGGGTATCCGAGGTGTAAATTTTGTTGCATGTACTAGTTCTTCTGATGCAGGTGATGTAAATGATGAGTATAAAAGGGGTGAACTCTTCCACAGAAGAGTCATAACAAATAATGTTAAAATTGACACTCTTGTAGACAGTGGGTCACAAGCCAATTTAATCAGTGAAGAAGTGGTAAATAACTTGGGACTTAAAACTAAACCACATCCTAGAACCTATCCTTTGGGTTGGATATGCGGCGATAATAAATTACAAGTAACCAAGCAATGCACAATTAAATTTGCAATCACTTCAAAGTATCATGATGAAGTAGAGCTTGACATAGTGTCATTGGACATATGTGGAATTGTTCTAGGAAGCCCATATCTGTATGATATAAAATCCATATTCTACAAGGAGGATAACAAATATTGCTTCAAGAAAGATGGGAAAGAGTACATTGTTCGTACTCATCACATAAAAACTGACAAATCTTTTGCAACTACAGGATAGTTAAAAAGGATGGTAAATGCAAGCAAAAGTTTAACACTTATCTCTGTAACAAAACAGGAGGTTAGTGATGCTAAGCATGAGATAGTTCAGAATGTTTCTAACAATCATGAAGTGTCACAAGAGGTACAACATGGGGTTCAATTGCATACTATGTTTATTGTTCCTGTTCAGAAGAGGCATGTTTCGTCATTCTCATTTGCATATTCAGTATTATTGTTCAGTTTGTTGCTATTCAGAGGTGTATGGCTGCTAAATGCGACAAATAATGTAGATGATTGTGCAGTAGATGAAATGATTATTTTGATAAACAATGCTATCTCAGTTTTGATGTTTGTGATGGTCAGACAGATGATAATTTTCAAAGCAGAAGAGATGGATGAAACAAGTCAAGTGGGGAGATCATGCCCTCACTTCATGTCTGAATGATACCATGCTTTTGGTGGTCCAAAAGCTTCTCAGTGGGGAGGTGTGATCTAGGTGGATCCAAAACCACTTGAAAATACTCAAATGCAGAAAAGGAGGATCTAGGAATGACCCAGAAGTCTCAGAAGGGTCCTTAGGCTCAGAAAATGCTCAAAAATCAAAGTTCTCATAATTGGATGAAACCAATGCCATTGCGTCCGGCTCATTATCTCGATTCCGACCATATATTTACTTTCTCAAACGGAGCTCGTATGAAGAATTTATGACACTCTAAAGTTTTTCGAAAAACAGCGAAAAAAAAAGTCAAACAGTCAATAGGCCGTACTAATGACGTCAGCAGTACGGATGATGACATCAGCATGACACGTGGAAGCCTGAGGAAATGACAAGTGGCAGGCCGTACGGATGATGACGTTAGCAGGGGTGACGTGTCATCAGCCAATGAGAGGCTGACACGTGGCCCAATCAAGAGGCGCCACGTGTCACCTTCTAGAAGCCCAACAGTGTGGCAGATTCAGCCAAATCTGGCGGTTACCGCCAAATTTGGAGGAGGTTTGCTAAGTTTGACGAACTGGTCAGCGACTCTGCTTATTTAGTCGGGCACGCAAAACGAGGCAGAGGGGAGTTGGCAGATGCTGCATTGGAATCCGTGCCAGGGGGTGTTCCAGGGGACTTGCTCAGAAATAGATCGACTTTATACTCAAAAGTTGCAGAATTTCAAAAGGATTCTGAATATGCTATATGTTTCTTCATTAGAGTAGCCGAACAGGAAAGTGCCTCCAAAAGAGGAGTTGGCATGCTTTTCGACACTGTACGGATCTGACAGGCAGAGGCTGCATTGGAATTCATGTCAGGAGATGTCCCAGGCGACCTGCTCAAAAATAGGTCGACTTTATACTCAAAAGTTGCAGAATTTCATGGGGATTCTGAATATGCTCTCTGTTTCTTCATTAGAGTATCCAAACAGAAAAGTGTCTTCAGAGCCCATTTGAGGAAGCCAAGCATACTCGAGTTTACAGTCAAAAGTTGCAGAATGACGTTTTCCAGCCACCTATGATGTCTGTTTCTGCCCAGAATCGCAGATCTGAAAGTTGGTTTTTGGGAGCTCTTATGTAAGCCTTTCTTTATATTTTTTAAGCATTTGAGATTAATTAAAGAGCGGTCTCACCGTTGGAGTGGACCCAGAGACGTAGCCAAGAAGTCTGGTGAACTCCGTTAACAAGTCTTTGTGTTGATCTATTATGTTTTCTCTTATTGCTTCTTACAAATTAATGGTTTATGCATAAATCAATGAGTTTAGTTAAGTAAATGGAAAACACATAACATTGCGGAGTGCACTGTCAATTTTAAAAGGTCTTGGAAATTGAAAACCGTTAAAGTGCTAACAAGTGAATTGGTAGCTATAAGCGTTTTCAGATCAATTGTATATATTGTATGGTGAATGGTGAAATTCGATATAATGAATATAAGAAAGGTTTTCCCCGGTTGAGGGTTTCCGGTATAAATCTTTGTGTACTATGTGTATGAGCCATTGATTAAATTTTGTTTTGCTTAAGAATCTATATGCATTGCTTTACTTCATAGGTTTAAAACTTACAGGAAGATCCATCAAATGGATGTGAAGACTATGTTTTTGAATGGTCTCATACAGGAGGAGGTGTACATTGAACAACCATTGGGATTTGAGGTGCATGGGAGAGAGTCTCATGTGTGCAGACTGAAGAAGGCATTGTATGGGTTGAAACAAGCTCCCAGATCTTGATATTCTAGGATTGATGCCTACTTGTAGAAGTTGGGCTTCAAGAAGAGTGAGGCAGATCCCAACCTATACTTCCTTATGGTTGGAGAGGATCCTCTCATATGCTTGCTATATGTTGATGATCTTTTCATTACAGGGATTGAGAGACTCATTACTAACTGCAAGGAGAGCCTTGCTTCAGAGTTCGAGATGACAAATATTGGACTGATGCATTATTTTTTGGGATTGGAGGTTTGGCAAGAGCCTGAACACATCTTTCTGGGACAGGGGAAGTATGCTTGTGACATTCTGAGGAGATTTCAGATGGAGGATTGTAGGCCCATGACCACACCCATGATTACTAACTCGGAGAAGCTTCATGCTTTTGAGGCACAGTTGGTTGATTCCACTTTATATCGTCAGTTGATCGGTTCATTGATGCATTTGGTGAACACCAAACCATATATGTTTTTTGTTGTCGACACTCTTTGTCAGTTTATGGTGGAGCCTAGGAGAGTGGATTAGGTGGCAGAAAAACATGTGCTCAAGTATCTTTGTGGTATAGTGGATTATGGTATGGACTATCTAAGAGGGGATGGAGTTCGATTGGTGGGCTATACAGATTCAGATTGGGCAGGATGTGTCAGTAACAGGAAGAGTACTTCTAGATGTTGTTTCAGATTGGGCTCAACAATGGTCTCTTGGTTTAGTCAGAAGCAAAAGTCAGTGGCTTTGAGTTCTGTAGAGGTTGAGTATATGGTTGCCATTCAGACCAATTGTGACTCCCTTTGGCTTCACAAGTCGTTGGTGGGATTATTTGGTGTGCAGTTGAGACCCACTATGATTTACTGTGATAATCAGAGTTGTATCAAACTCTCTGAGAATCCATTTTTTCATGACAGGTCTAAGCACTTTGAGATTCGATAACAGTTCATCCAGGATTATGTTCAGAGAGAAGCAATTGAGCTACAATACATATCTACAAATGAACATGTTGCGAACATACTCACCAAAGCCTTGGGCAAAGACAAGTTTGTATTCTTCAGGGACAAGCTTGGAGTGGTGAGTAACACTTTCCTCGATAAGAGGGAGTGCTAAAAATAATCAAAAAGTACCTAGGCAAGTGTTTCTCATCGCCTAGGCGCCTAAGAGGTGAGAAAATGCCTAATGTGGACCCTAGTCATTTAATTTATGAGATGTAAATTAAAAGTGGCTTTTTAAACTTAGGGAAAATGGGTGACTTAAGTGATTTAATCTCCACCATTCATCTCGTCTAATCTCAACCATTCATCTCGTCTAATCTCAACCATTGGATGAGATGACCTTTCACCTTCTCTTCATTGAGCTGATTAGGGTAAGGAGGGTGCACCCTTTGAGGGTTGTTGAATCATTTTTGAGATAGCTGGAAAAGAGAGAAGTTGAGCAGACTAAGAGAGGAGCATTTTACTACTAGGGTACGCATTCCAAGGAAAGCTTGGGCACACAAATCGACGAGAGAGTACAACATATAATAGAGGTTGTACGATACGGATTTTGAGCAGATTGTAAAACTAAACATTGGGAAAGTTTCAAGGAGAGAGTACAAAACATTTATTGAGGTTGTACCATATAGATTTTGGAGGTTGTACTGTTGTTTTATTGCACAAAAATCGATGAGTGAATTATGTGTGTTTTTATGGGAGATTGGCATGATTTCCTAGGCGATCGTACTGGAATTTATTGCACAGAATTTGTGCTGCAACTTTTGGCACGAATTTTAAGGTATTCGTACAACAAGAAGGGGCATAGAAATCAAGGACCTGACTTGTGCATGCATACAAGAAATTTGGGCACAAATTTCAAGGAGTTTGGATTAGATTTCGAAGTGGAAACTTGACACGGTTTACAAGATAAGTTTGTATTTAATTTCTGAAAATTAATGACCGTTGTAAAAGACATTTTCTCAGAGCTCTAAAATAATAAAAATCCCTCTCTCACTATTTTTCCCCTTGTGGGTTTTTCCAAGGTCAAGTTTGGCCAAAAATCTCCATGCATTTTATTTTTTGAATATGGTGTTGTTGATATGAATTTATTTATGCATTAAATGCTATTCAAAATCCTCATGTTACAGTTCTGAAATTTTGTTTATATGTTGAATATTTATGGCTGTCATAAATTTGGGTTTGGGCATTAAACACTGATAAAAATTAGCGAGACTTGAAACTAGGCGGGGTCTGAAAATTTACAATAGTTATATAGTTCCAAATCTAGTTGAAAGAATTAAATTGAAGAAACATAAGCATGAAAAGTCTTGGTTAGTTCAGCTAGCTACTAGAACCAAGAGAATAATCAATGAGCTTGTTAAAGATTTCCTAGTAAACATGAATGGAGTCAGTGCTAAGATGGATTTGAACATCATGCCACTTGGGTCCTATGACTGCTTGATTGGTATAGATTGGCTAGAAAAACATCGTGTTGTCTTAGATTGTTACAAGAAGGATTTCATATGTCTTGATGAAGAAGGAAATTCAATGACAATTCAAGGTATTCCAAGGTCTATATTTGTTAGAGAGATTTCAACATTGCCGTTGAAAATACATTTTCGAAAAGGATGTGAAATATATGCATACCATATGGAAGAGCCAACAAAGGATAAGGAGCCAAGTATTGACGATTATTTAGTCTCAATGGTATATGAAGATTTGTTTGGGGAATTGCTAGAATTTCCACCAAAGAGAGACGTTGATTTCTCTGACTTCATTCCTGGAGCTTCCTAAGTGTCCAAAACTCCCTACAAAATGAGCACACTAGAATTGAAATAATTACAGATGAAACTAGAAGAGTTGTTGAAGAAAGGTACATATGCCCTAGAAGAGTTTTTGAAAAAAGGGTGCATATGCCCAAGTGTTTCTCTTTGGGATGCCCCCAGTGATATTTATGAATAAAAAGGATGGAACTCTGAGGTTGTGTATTGAGTTCAAAGAACTGAACAAGGTTACTATAAAGAACAAGAATCCTTTTCCAAGGATCAATGACCTTTTTGATCAATTGAAAGGAGAAAATATATTTTCCAAGATTGACTCGAGATCATGTTATCATCAAGTAAGGATCAGAGAAGAAGATACTAGAAATACAACATTTCAAACAAGGTATGGTCACTATGAATTTGTGGTGGTGCCTTTTGGGTTGACAAATGCACCCGCTACATTTATGTGTATGATGAATGGAGTGTACATAGATTACCTGGATAAGTTTGTTATTGTCTTCATGGATGATATTATTGTCTATTCCAAGACAAAAGAGGAACATGAACAATGTTAGAGAATGGTGCTTCATGTGTTCAGAGAGCACCAATTGTATGATATGTTGAGCAAGTGCACTTTTGATCAAAAGTGGATCCATTATTTGGGTCACATTGTTTTAGAAGATGGCATAGCAGTGGATTCAAAAAATATTGAAGCGATCAAGGGTTGGGCAATGCCAACAAATATTTCAAAGCTTATATTATTTATGGGTTTAGTTGGCTACTACAAGAGGTTCATTGCATGATTCTCCAAGATTGCACACCCAATAATATATTTGGAAAAGAAATGAGTAAAATTTGAATGGAACACCAAGTGTGAAGAAAGTTTCCATCACTTGAAGGAATTATTAACTAGTGCACCTATTTTAAATGTTGCAGGCCGAGATGGGGATTTTGTTGTGTGGACAGATGCATGCAAGGAAGGGCTTGGTGGAGTCCTTACGCAGAATGAGCATGCAATTTGTTATGAGTCAATAAAATTGAAGGAGCATGAAATAAATTATGCTACACATGACTTAGAGTTAACAGCCATAATACATGCCTTCAAAATGTGGAGGCATCATCTCATGGGCAAAAAATTTGAATTGAGGATAGATCATAGTGGTATGAAACACTTGTGTGAGCAGCCAACACTAAATGCTAGACAAACTATATGGCTGGAATTTCTCAGGGAATGTGACTTTGACATCAAACACATCAAGGGAAAAGAGAATAAAGTACTCGATGCAATCAGTAGAAGGGTGCATGAAATGCATGCTACAACCGTTTGTATGTACATGACAAATTAAAAAAATAGAATTTTAGAAGCTGTAACAACAGATCGACATTATGTGCAAGTTAAAGAACGATTACAAGAAAACAATGTACACCATAAATATAAAGATTACAAGCTGGAAGAAGATGGAATCCTCTTGCTCAGAAATAGAGTTTACGTTCCCAATTCTCAGGAATTGAGAAATTCAGTTGTAAAAGAGATGCACAATGTGCCATATGCTAGATACCTAGGATACTAGAGAACTATTACAGTTATGAGAGGGCAGTACTTTTGGGCCGGTATGAAGAGAGACATGATTGATTATTTAGCTAGATGCATGGAATGTTAGAAGGTAAAGGATAAGCACAAACATCCAATGAGATTGCTACAACCGTTGCATATTCCTGAATGGAAATGGCAAGTTGTTACTACTGATTTCATCACCAAGTTTCCAAGAACAAGGAAACATCATTACATCATGGTAGTGGTGGACAAACTTATAAAGGTTGCACATTTTGTACTGGTGAAAATAACTCACAAGGTGGATAATATTGTAGAAATTTATATAAAAGAGATTGCTAGGCTACATGGTGTGCATAAGGCAATAGTGTCAGACCGAGATCCCAAGTTCACTTGCATTTTTGGAAGAGGTTGCTTAAAGGATTTGGGACCAATTTGAATTTCAGTACATCATATCATTCAGAGTAAGATGGGAAAATAGAAAAGACTAATTGAATAATTGAAGATATATTGAGAATGTATGTAATGGACAAGCCTTCAAAGTAGGAAGACTACCTTAATTTAGTTGAATTTCCTACAACAATGGGTATCAAAAATCATTGAAGATGAGCCCATTTGAAGTCCTGTATGACATAAAATGGACACACTAGTAAGTTGGGATAACCCAACAGATAGAGTTGTCATTGGGCCATAATTGTTAAGGGAAATGAAAGAGCATATGGTAAAGATTCGGTAGAATTTTAAATTTGTACAAGATAGGTAGAAGAGCTATGTCTATAAAGGAAGAACACATAGATAATTCAAAGTGGGAGAGCATGTGTTTTTAAATGTTAAATCCAAGAGGAGCTCACTCAGATTGAGAAGTTGCCCAAAATTGGTAGTGAGATACTATGGGTCATTTGAAGTCCTAGAAAGGATAGACCCAGTTGCATATATGCTTACATTATCTGCATTCGTGAGAATTCATAACATGTTCCATGTGTCTTTATTAAAGAAGTATGTGCATGATCCTAACCATGCGATTGATTGGACCATGATCTAGGTGGAACAAGAAGGGGACTTTTGGGTGGAGCTAGTGCGCATCCTAGAACTGAAAATTTAAAGTACTTAAAAACAAATCCATTGTTATGGTAAATGTCAAATGGACCTACTATGGTCCTGAAGATGCCATGTGGGGGCACGAGGAAGCCATGTAGGAGGGTTACCTACAATTTTTTGCAATTTTTGAAAAAAGTTGAATGTGCATTGTACATAAGTGTATGAAGAGTCCATTTCGGCAACTAAAGTTCTGGGAGCCACAATTCTAAGACTTTATGTCCAACCAATGTCAAATCCCATTCCTTAGGTTGTGTAGGCTGAGGAGAATGACAGTTGTCAGTTGGAATTGTTGTGTGAGTCATTAAGTTGTGGAAGTATCAAGTATTTTGATGTAAAATTTTATGTATGCAATCATGCAAGATTGTATAGTGATATGCACTAAGGACAATGCAAATTGTAGTTTGGGGGGGGGAGGGGGGGGCAATGTAACATCCCCATTTTTAATCCCCAATTTAGCAATGTATGGTTGGTAGGCCAAGTGATGTAATATGTAAACTTTGTGTATCAGAAATAAAATGTATCGTCGACTGCAGAAAAAAATGGATAGAGACAAGGGGGCTAAGTTTCCACAAGAGAGGGGATTCAAAGAGAGGGTCCAAAGGGGAAGTACCTATGTCTATTAAACCCAAACCTTCTTTCCAAATTATCTTTTCTATGAACCTTCTATTTCCTTTGGAGTGTTTCCAAGCTCCAATCATTGAATTTATGTAAGAGGGTTGGTGTGTAAAGTCACCTCACATAGTTAATGAGGGCATGGGTTGAGTTCAAGCATGAGGGAAGAGTAAGAGCCAAGTGAATCATTTTGGGGAAGAGTGAGATTCAAGCAAGCATGGGAAGAGAAGGTAATTCGTATGGGAAAAGAGAGCAGTTTCTGGTATGCAAATTTTTAGACAACAAGAGAGTTCTAAGTATTGAAGTTTGTGTTGAAATA
>ML780916.1:249537-265240 GCA_009831015.1 Picea engelmannii
GTCATTGCTTCTGACCTCGCTGTTAGACGTAAATCATGATGCTGTGTGTTCCTTGCTTCTGACCTCGCTGTTAGACGTAAAGCAAGATGAGTCATTGCTTCTGACCTCGTTGTTAGACGTAAAGAAAGATGTTGTGTGTTCCTTGCTTCTGACCTCACTGTTAGACGTAAAGCAAGATGAGTCATTTCTTCTGACCTCGCTGTTAGACGTAAAGCAAGACGTTGTGTGTTCCTTGCTTCTGACCTCACTGTTAGACGTAAAGCAAGATGAGTCATTGCTTCTGAAATCGCTATTAGACCTAAAGCAAGACACTGTGGGTATTCCTTGCTTCTGACCTTGCTGTTAGATGTAAAGCAAGATGATTCCTTGCTTCTGACCTCGTTATTAGACGTAAAGCGAGATGATGTGTGATTCCTTGCTTCTGACCTAGTTGTTATACGTAAAGCAAGATGATTCCTTGCTTTTGACCTCGTTGTTAGATGTAAAGCAAGATGATTCCTCGCTTCTGACCTCGTTGTTAGACGTAAAGCGAGATGTTGATGTGTTCCTTGCTTCTGACCCAGTTGTTAGACGTAAAGCAAGATGATTCCTCGCTTCTAACCTCATTGTTAGACGTAAAGTGAGATGTTGATGTGTTCCTTGCTTCTGAACCAGTTGTTAGACGTAAAGCAAGATGATATATATATACCCTTCTTCTGACCTAGTTATTAGACGTAAAGCAAGATGTGACTGACACTGAGCTACCAGCTTAACAGCTGTGACATTGAGCCAGTGTAGTACTGTGATGTGCCAGCCTAGTGCTGTGATGAGGTATCATTTTTTACTGATACATATTTGAAGCAGATGATGATAGCATTCTTTCGAGAATGATGCTGTTGTCGATGAAGAAAACTTCCGATGAATCGTAAATATGCCAGTCAATGTTCCAAGATGATATTGATGATATTGTCCTCCTGATGCCACTGATGATGCAAACCTCTCTCACCTAATGCTGTTGAAGAATACCCTTCTTGTTAAGGGGGAGTGTTGAAATAATGTAACTGCAAAGAGTATTCTTATTATTATTTTATTCATATGATCAATCCCCATTGTGGATTGATCATGCCGGTTATTGTATTAGGACCAAATCCCCTTTTGCGGATTGGTCAACAGACAATTATAATAGGCAGAATAAGAATTCGGCCCCAACAGTTAATTAAGAGACCCAGAAATATAATAAAGGTGGGTTTACCCACCCAGATTGAGAAGTCGGCTTTGCCAGTGAAGAGACACTTCACACGTGCCAGAACTTGTATAAATACAGGAGGCTAGCGCCTCATTTGATAACAACTCACTTGCTCAGTTTGAGAGACAAGTTCTAATCTGTTACTGGCAAAAAGAGAGAGGGAGAAGAGTGGCACATCTTTTGGAGAGGACTATCTGTATTGGTTTGAGTTATCTCTTGACATTGTATTGGCAATTTATGATAAGGAAGTTTTTGCTGGGTTTTCTTCCCCTAGAGGGCTTCCCAGGATAAATGTTGTGTCTCTTGTGAAAGTGTATTTCTCAGTGATCTTGTTCTTATATTGTTGTTATCTATTGAAATGAAAAGAACTATAATAATGGCATAAACATTAACAGTTTTAAGGTAGCCACAGTGGGCATGTGTGGCAGTTGGATGGAGCTGTAAATTCATGGGAAAATAAGTTGTAGTCTTGTGAGTAAGAATGTGAGCAAGGAAGTGTAAAAGTGATCAAGTAAGCATCTGTTGTGAGAATTCTTGGGCAACTGTAGATTCTTGGAGTCCCCAACAAAGATATTTTCTATACAACTTGTGTTGGAGACTTGGAAAGAAGTGAGATAGCTTGAGGAACTATATGGTAGAGAAGGGGATCCCATTCCTTGGGTTGTACATGTTGAGGGGAAGAGAGATGGTGGATTGGAATGGCCGTGAGAATTATTTGTTGAGAGGGGGACAATAGCTAGCCTTAGGAGCCACTGTCTCTTGTGGATTCAAAGCCCCAACTTGAGGGTTACTTGCTATTGAGAGCTAGAACAACGAGTCTACGGTTGGGTGAAACGTATATCCTCTAAAATAGGTTGCATATTTGATAAGACAAGTGTTCATAACTATTATGTTTAATTATGTTGAATGCTAAGTTAAGTGTTGTGCATTTCACTCTGAAGTTTATATTATTTTTTGCTATCTATTATGGGTAAAATGATGCATTTGAATATGTGTTTTTATGCGATTGAATGTTGTTGTATGTGTTTAAATGTTGTTGCATGTGTTTAAATTAATTTCATATATGTTTTTAATTGGTATGGATAGTTGCATGAGCTTGAATGTCATGTTGTGCATTTTCCGCATTTAGAATTTGTATCATAGTTTTTATTTGGTCAGTTTAGCAGTAGTGTGACTCAACTTAGAGGTTGGGTACATTACATTAGCTATGAGGGCTAGGTATAGTCCATCATCCTCATCCTTGTAACTAGTTGATACTTGCTCTAGTCTCATATCCTCTCCAATGAAAGCATCCCGCAATTGTTCAAAGTTAGGTAACTTCTTTGGACCATAGATAACATGTACAAAGTTGTGCCAAGATGAAATAAAACCATTTGGAGTGATCCAAACTAGCTCATTATCTTTGACTTCGTCACCAACTGCACCAAGTTGGTCTCTTAGCTATGTTAGCTTCATTAGATAGCTAGTCACTATATCTATCTTGCACATGCGACTCATGGTAAGCTTGTTCCTTAGGAGCATCTTCTTGGATATGTTTACACTTTGGGATAGGGTTCCCAGGGAATCATACATCTCCTTGGAAATGTTCTTATCTACAATATGAGGGATGAAATGATCTTTCACTGAATCTAGTAGTTCTCGCTTCATGTTCATTACATTATTGTTGTAATTTTCCTTGTTTTGGGGATTTGTATTAGGTTGGACCTCTTTCTCCATGAGGTACAAAGGTTTGTTGCTTCCATGTGGTTCTATAGTCCACACTTCCACATCACAAAGTTAGAGGTTCTTTCCAACAAGTGACTCTCTCGCATATTGGGAATGGTCATTATACAACTTTACTAAACAAGCTTCAATATCTACTCATTGGATCAACTAGGGTTTCACCACAACCCTTCTTAGGTCCATCTACTGATCACTGGAACAGATCTATTTTAGTCACTAAAGCATGGACATATTGGCCACTAAAACCCTTTGATAGCTCTCTTTCCTTCAAGGTTGATCTCTCCATATATGGAATTCTAGAAGGCTTCAAATACACATCTCTGGTACCATGTTAAAGTTCTTCGACACATGGTAACAATTCTAGTATAATTTCTAACCTACCTAGTTATGGAAACCAAAAATTGAAATCTCTATCAAAATTGCAATCTGATTTTTACTAGGAATTGAAACACATAAAGCTGAAGAAAGTAGCAATGAATACATAGATGTGAAACTCAAATCACATTACTATTTATTACTCTTGAAACCACATATTACACTGAAAGATTCAAAGTCTACACTTCACCCCATTGCTTCCTACTCTTAAAAAATGAATTAATAAAATATATACTCTTGCCTTCTAGTTTATAAACTAGAAGGTATAATGAATTTGGACACATGCACAATAGTTCCTTAACTGAAATAAAACTAAACCCCAAATCTATTCTTGGCCTTAGGACTAGTGCCCTCAACCTACATGAAAGAACTATTCCTAGGAAGGTGCACCCACTAGAGTTGGGTGCAGGTATGCATGCATGGATCTCTCTCTTTCGGGGATTTGCGTTCAATCTAATCTTGGAAACTTTCCACATACAAAGCACTCTAAATCAATGTGCATGCAACTAATAACTCAAGCAAACTCAGAAATAAAACTAAATTATGAAATATAAAAAACATATAAACTAGAACTAAACTAATGATGTCACATGCATGATTTTGGCAAGCATGTGCCCTCTATCTCTCTCTCCTCCATAAATGCTCCTATGTCCTCATTAATATTTTATGGAATTATCGAAGGAGGGCACACTATTGTGGTTGTCATTAAGTTTGTTGTATAGATTGGTGTATGGGTTCTTTGGTGGAGTAGTTTCCACGTACCTTCTCCAGATGTACCTAGATCTTCTCTGCTTGCTTTTGCCATTAATGGTGCTTCGCTAGACACTTTCCTTGGTACTAAGAGTCCAATAGGTAATAACACTATGCTAGCACTCCAATCAAGGTCAAACATCCACCCAAACTGATCCATCCATATGTCCATGAAGAATTTCCAAGGGGATAGGAGACCTAGTGCTCGCTTATCAAGGTGAAAACACTTTTGGAGTAACCTTAAAGGTTAACAATCCCTATTTATGAGAAAACTATTTTTTGTAACACCAATCAACTCTCTTTGCATATGCAACTTGTAACTCTAGTGACTCCACAAAGTTGAAAGAATACTTCTCCATCATGATAGAATATTATAACTACTTTGCAAGATTCATATATACAAATATAGGTCCACAGACCATGGCATCCAAGCAATCACTACTCACAAAGGTGTGACATCTCTCTAGAAGTAATTAACTGAGAAATTTGGAACTCGACATCCAAATGGTGAACATGCAAATCCACTTGGTTTACACCACCAAACAAATTTATTCTCTATTCATCTCTGCTAGGATATCCAAAAGAACAATGACCATCTGTGAAACTGAAGGAACATAACCTTGGACCATTGTTTTTTGTTGAACTTTGAAATCACACTAGAACAAGGAATCATATCAAGAATAACTTGTCAAAGCCCCAACATCCCTAAAGTCATCATCATGGGCCAAAATATTTTGGCACCACATCAAGAGTTGATCAAGATATCCTATAAATATAGTCACATCTCCAACAAGAGCATTACAAGTTGATCAAATATATCAAAAGCATGAAATAAAATCCGCATACATCTCAACTCATCAATAATGAGATACAAGCTCATGGTAAGAGTAACGACAACCCATAAAGGGTCATCATCGAACCACAAGCATGAGATTAAATGCCATGTATCTCAAAACCCTTGACAATTGAACCAACAACCTCAACAAGGTTACCTCCCTCTTAATGAGTTTCTGAAGCAAGAGTATTGTTATGGTCAACTCCCTCTAGTCAAGAGAATCGGACAACCCTTTTACTAGTACTCATCCCTACTTCTATGTTGCATGAAAATCCTAAAATACCCACACACTTGTACCGAAAATTCATGGAAACATGGAAATGCCTTGGAAACTTCTCGGAAATGCCCAAGTTCCCATGATGGGTGTGGGATCCATAGGAAGTCTAATGAATTCACATCCATGGAAAATGAAGACAAATTAACCTCTAATTTGTTTGTAAACCTACCTAAAATTAACCTATCATTCTTATTTTCTTGCAAGATAATGTGTTATTTTAAAAAACTACACACACACACACGGTGTTTCCCCAAACGTATTTGTTTGGAGGGGTCACATTCCCAAACATACCCATTTCCATGCTTTGGGAAACTTAGCCCTACTTACATCAGTTGCAAGCTTGGAGTCAATCATTGATTCAATCATTATAGGTTTTGAACTATCTCCACATTAGGTATTCCGCACCCTTCTTCAATGTCAAACGCTCCAAGAAAAGTGTACACACGTAAAGAGTACAACATGAAAGATCCATTCTCCAAGATCAAGTACAAAGTATCAAGATGACCAATAATTTAGTACAAAGTACAAATCACAAGATGTCTAATAATTTAGTATCACACCAACGATCACATCCATGGTAAATCTCTCTTCAAATTTACTAGATGAAAACCAGTACTATCCCCAAGGGATACCATTGGTGTTAGTGAGTGTACATCGGACAATCTTCTATGATAGCATATTTGGGCCCATGTTCAATAGCAGTGTCTTGTGTTCTATAGAAACTAGAGAGAGTGCATCATCGTTCCCAAGGGAGGCACACGTCACTCTTTAGTTATAGAGGGAGAGGGAACACACATGCATGCACATATGCACTTGCAAGCTACCATTAGATAAGGCATGTGCCACCACCAACTAATCTTAGAGGAATGCATCACGAGATAAAGATAGATTAGGAGTCAATAAAAATAAAATTCATTTGGGTTTTATTTTTAGTAAATTGAATTTATGTGTATGACTTGGGATAAAACAAATTCTATTTCTAAGTTTGAGTCACATGCAGACCTATTTTTGTAAACCCTAATATGCCAGGATTCTCAAATCTATAAGAGAGAGGGCAGAGGTACAAATTATTCATTGTGTCTCGAGTTAGTAGTTAGCAATTTAGGTTTTTTCCTGTAGTATATTTTTCATGTTCAGAATTAATGAAAAGCAGTCATAGGTTTTGATAGTCATTTTTTAAGTTCAGTTTATTGTTTTCTATAGTATGTGTTTATAGATTCTTGCATCTAGAGTTCATAATTGTTTTGATAGGATTTTAGTTTTTGTTGTTTTAGTTTCTTGTAGGAATTATATTATAGTGTATAATATGTTTACAATATATGGGAAAATTTAACACAGTATCATAGCTTAGCACTTGAAATCTTCTAGATGTTGTGCATGGAGAGACAAACTATCTAGAGCAGAGAGTTTCCAGAAGATGTCATTGGGAATCATGTCCAAGCTTCAATAGTTGGAGTAGAAAGGTGCTATTAATTAGCACATGGACCTATTGAAGGTATGATGTGAGAAGACCTTGTGATTTCAGCAATTGCAAAGTGTAGCCTATTCTAGACAATGGAAACAATGGAAATTCCCAATGTGCGAGAGAGTCACTTGTTGGAGGGAGCCTCCAAGAACCTCCTGGAAATGGAAGACTTATGGTACCTTGTGGAGAAGGTTGTAGCACTTCGTACATATCCCAAATATATAACAAAACATGACAAGAATACAATAAGCCTAAAGTGAATCCTATTGGATTCGGTGAAGGATCACCTTATACCTCATATCATTGAGAAGAAGATTTCCAAATAAATATATGATGCTTTGGTAAGATTGTACCAGAGTGTGAACATGTCCATCAAGAAGCTCTTAAAGAACGAGCTCAGTGTTATTTGCATTGAAATATAGATACAATGAGAATCTATCTCATAAGATTTCAAAGTTGAGAGATCATATTGTTGTAGTCGGGGACACAATTGAGGATGATGGGCTAGTTCAGATTTATCTAAATGGATTTATTCCACCATGGCACAACTTTGTCCAAATTATTTATGGTTGGGAGAAGTTACTTGAATTCGAACAGTTGTGGTATTCTTTCATTAGAGAGGAGATGAGACTACAACATGTGTCAACCACTTATGAGGATGTTCTAGACCAAGCCTTCATTGGGAAGGTGAGGAAGGGAGGAAAGAAAGGATTTAGTAAGGGTTAGAGAAATATGAATTGGGGTTTTCTAATCAACAGAGGAAGGACTTAAGCCATATCAAGTGCTTCAATTACAACAAACAAGGTCACTATGCTTCCCAGTTTCTTGGGAAGAAGAAGGGGATGGGTAAGTACTGACAACATAAATAGTTTGCAAGAAGCATTGAATATTTAGGAGTGGATGAGTTGACTGATAGGATTGATATGACATTTAACATGGTGTCATGCCTTTCCACCAACACGATTTCAGGTGTTGGGTGGTATGTTGACAGTGGAAGCTATAGAAATGACTCCAAATAAATCAACTTTCTTCAACTTAGAGGAACAACATACTGACATGCAGGTGGAGCTTGGTGACCATGACAAGTACCCAGTGGTTGTATTAGGGTCTATCTCATTTCACATGTCAACTAAAGAATTTTTGGATCTACATGAGGTACTATTTGTTCTTGGTATGACTAAAAATATCCTCTAAGTTTCTTGTCCAATAAATTTGAAGTATAGGGATGAATTTAACCATTAGGAAGTAAACAGTAGAAGTTAGAACCTTGATTTTCATTGAGTGTTGGCCAGAGGAGTGATGGAGAATGGTATTTATAGACTGCTAGCGGATCTAGTGAAGCATAGCTCTTTCTTGACTAGTAGTGACAATCTATGTGAGCTTTGGCATATAGGATTTGGTCATTGAACCATGGTTCATTTCCTCTTTTGAAGAACATGGTGGTTGGATTCCTTGACTTCAAGGTCAAGAAGAGAGGAGTGTGCAAGGGATGTGCACTAGGAAAGCATGCCAAGGAAGATCTCTTAAGCAACAAGCATAGATCAAGATGAATTCTTGATTAGTTCATTAAGATGTCTATGGACCCGTGTCATCAACTTTGTTGACAAGTATTTATTATGTTAATTTCATTGATGATTCTTTAAGGAAAACCTAGATATATTTTATGAAGACCAATGATGGGGTATTTAGTAAGTTACAAGAGTTCAAATATTTTTTTGAGAACCAATCAGGTAGGAAGATAAAGGTATTAAGATAGAGTAATGGAGGAGAGTGTTACCCCCCATTCCTAGGGGTAGCTGGAAGAGATCATGTCTTGAGGCCCATAATGGAGAACACGATCTATACCATGATGATGATGATCAACATGTCCATAGATGGAAACCCAACAACCCCCCTCATTTTCCTCCCAATGGGATCAACCAAGGATCATCACATTCAAGCAACCCAGAGTATGGGAGATGGGAAGCTATTGTTACCATGAGGTATGTTAGTCCTTATTTCATGCAAATTTTGTACTTAATTTATTGGGCGTGTGGATGAGGATATTTGGTTGAAGTTGGATAATGGATCATTGGTTTGAGAAATTGTGTGAGTTTCTTTTTTTCACCTTGGTCATTAGCTTCTATGTCCTAGTCTCATGTTGTCACCGTCCAGGGAAAAGGGGTAATACTGGGGGGCCCTACCAAGGGTAACATTATTCTCCTAATTGTACTTAACACTTCCCATCCTGGATCCTCTCATATTATACTAAACTTTGGCTATGGTCCATTCTCTCATGAAAAGAGGGGCTGAAGGCCCAGAGGTTGTTCCACAGTTGCTATAAAAGAATAAGAAAATTATGATAGAAAAGAAAGTTAGCATAGCGAAGTAGGACCACCAAAATCCGGTCCAACTTGAGCTCTACTCATTCAATGCTCGCTCTAGTCCCAAAAAAGTAATGCTAAAGCTTGGAAACCTATAAAAGGGGACCCACAAATTTGTAAATTATGAATGAAAGCATGGACTAGAAAGAGGCAAAAAGGGGTTTGGAAAAATGTGGCACGCAAATATTGGGTAGCTCAAGAGCAAGCACACCCTCCACAGAGGTCCTCATAGAAATGGATTTATGACATCATAAGCCATGAAGTAAGCCCTAAACCATATAATTTTCACACTTACTCTTGGTGGATTTTTACTTTCCCTTGTCACTCTTGGGACCTATCCATATACATGGGTTATTTTATTTCCTTTCAGTTGGATGAAGACCCACCCATACTTAAACTTGGTAACTCACATGGGGTCCTGGGATGGTGTGATGCTTGAAGGGGATAATGAAGTGAACTATCTTACATGGATTATATCTTAAGTTGTAGCTTACTTTGTATGCTTTAAGGACTAATGTTTCTTATGAACTTTGGATTGCTTTGGATACCCCTGGCATGGTTTTTGAGGGACGTCATGGAATTCTATCCAAGACATTGTGCATTTATTACAAGACTTTAGCACATGTGATAGAGAGCAATGGGTCAGCTAGTGACTCACAACCCTCAGAAAGTGGCTTTCAAATTCTTAGGATCTTGGATTATGGACAATTGGGCTTGGTTTGAGTAGTTATGGTCATTATGCCACACATATGGGCTAGAAGCCCCGCAAGTTAGGAAGAGTAACCCAGGAATTTTGTGCACAAGGATGGAGGATGTTACAATAGCAGGTGTTTGGAAATCACTTGGAGATGAAGTTGTATCCCTCATAGCCTTGGATGTTTCCTTTGGAGGCCCTTGACATCACCCTTCTAGCCATTGACATCATCCTTTGGCTAGGGTTTTGATGGATGGATGGGTTCCAGAGATGATTGACATGGATTTGGGTGAGGAGACACCTCACTTCACACTCTTTCACCCTCAGAGGATGCCACTTGACCTTTGGAGTCCCAACGCTTTCCTTTGGAAGCAAGACGTCACCCTCTCCTAGCATGACATCATCCTTTTTAAGGTTTATTGTGTATTTTTTGTATTTTGGCATATTGTTAGAGGTAAGTTAATGAGTTGACTCCACTTATATTTTATTGTTGACAAATTGTGTGGAAAAATTATGTTGAGGTTGCCTCATATAAAAAGGGAAAGCCTCATTTTCATTTTGGGATCATAACTTCTCACGTTTGTCAGATATACTTATGAATTTTTCGCCCTTTTGGGATTACATGATCTTCTAACATAGTTATCATTTTAACGAGAATTCTATAGAGTTCTCATTGTTGGGGGGGTCATATTTTTTACCCCGTTTTTAAAAATGGTGCTACCGGTAGCACCCCCCCCCCCTCCCCTCCATTTTAGGTGTTTTTTTATATTTTAAATTTTATGATCCACAATGTTTCCACATTATTTTTTTAAATGCTTATTTTCATCTATTTTCAAATTTTTCTAATTTTTTTAACGGTGTTTTTAGTCATTTTCCATGCTTCTTTCAATCTTAAAAATATTTTTTACCATTTAATTTTTTGAAATTAAGATTTTTCATATAATTGTGTTTCCTTAATTAATTTATGGTTCCATACTTTTAAAATATAGTGGAAAACATCATTCTTAACACATTGTTTACCTTTACTTCTATACATAGAAAATAATTGTAATTAAATAATACTATTTTTGAATATTTAGCAAAAATATATACATTTTACAGCCATATATAATAATAATAAATCTATACTTTTTGGTACCTATTCATTTAAAATAACAAGTCAAATAAAATATTTTTATGGACATAATTGAACAAAAAAAAATGAAAATTTTATAAAAATAAATAACATTTTTTTTCCATATTTTTATACATTTGAAAAAAAAATGACAACATTTAATAAAATTTTCCCTAGTATAGTGATTCACATACAAATAAAAGTAAAAAGAAAACAATAAAAAAGATTCATCATAAAACCACAATAGATACATATTCATTCTTATTTTAAAATCTGAATGTCAAAACATTACAATTATAGCTCATCAAAAATTTGCAAAATTGAGCATCGTCTTCGAGGGCATCTTAAAACTAATCAACAATATCATGCATCCCAAATTCAACATTCTCAACAAACACATTATCATCTTCTTCGACATCATTTTGTGCTTCCATTGTGTCATTTTGCTCTTCCATTGGGTCTTTGATATCCACAAGTTCTCCAAAGTGATCATTTCCAGTCAATCCTCCTAATGGTACTTGAGGTTCCTTTGACATTTTTGTCATCTTTTATTCACTAAAATCTCCTTTCCTCAAACCAAATTCTTGCATTTCATCTGAAAGCGTTGGAATAACATTAGTTCTTTGTTGAATAAAAATGCATTGTATTGGGTCACTTTCAATGATTATGCAATTTATTCTTTTATGTAAGCAACACACTAATGTTGTACCTAATCACCAAATACAAAATAAATAATGAAGTTAAATACTGTAAAAAGACATAAATAAAAAATAATATAAGATTGAAGTATGATTTTATAAATGTTAGATCATAATTCTTACTTGAACTCGAGAACAAATCCAAAACTCAATCTCCTTCATTTGAAAATGTATCTATAAGATAATTAATTAATGTTTGTGGTTTTTTATAAATGTTAATCATCTCTCCTTTCAAATCATTTTCCTTATATGTTAGTTTTCCAACCACAACATTGTAAACCAATAAACTAGTAGGATTCCCTCCATCCTTTACATTGACAAGAATAGAATGATAAGAATCATTTTTTGTCCAGGTTGCAATATTTTTACTCTCAAAATCATGTTTAAATGGTTCTCTATTGGAACTCTCAATATTAGGCTTGTGCCTGTAACATAAATAAGTGCAAATTCAATTAACTTGTGAATTAATCAAATTGTTTTTTAATCTTAATTGCTAAACATACACTTTCAATATCTAACCAAATAAATTGCATCCTTGTCTTTTATTTTCCCTTGAAGCATGATTGTACTAATCCTTGTTGTGTGTCTGAATGAAAAACCATAAATCTCCAAAATGGTGATGTTGTGACTTCCATAAATCCCATAACCACTTTATTAAAAACTTGGTAAGTATAAGGCTCAGTATCATATCCAATGTTTTGGATATTATAACCATGAGGAATATCCAGAATAACTAGGGAGTATTCTTTTTTAGGAACAATATTTGCAATTTGTTCAGAATCACCTAATATCACCTTATACTGAACAATGTCGAATCCATTCCAAATGTAGTGATCATGGGTGTCATCAAGTTCAACATGTTTGAACACGTCTCCTTCTTTGGCATCTTTAATGAAACAAACAAACATATAGTTATATATCTATAACTATTAAAATAGAAATAAATTAACCGACAAACGAATAATATGAATGTGATAAATCAACATACATTTTTGAATGCAACAAAAAATTGTTTCAATAATGCTATAGATATTAAATTTGGATAGTCGAGTTTAACATCATCTCAACTTTCTTCATTCAACATCTTAACCATTTCCTCTTGTATTTTGATATACACATTGTGACTAAATAAAATAAACAAATAATGTTATATATATATATATCTTGTCCTAACATAAATAAAAATAACTCAACAAACTTACTTTTTAAATTCATCATACATTTCTTCCATTGACAATTCACCCGACCTTACACGTGATAATATAACTATGATAATTGTCTCATCCTTCACTCCTTGTATTGTTATCCAAGGTGTTATAGTCATATCTTCTAGATTTATTTTATTTTATTTCAAGACATGTTTTACTTGTGCCACATATTAATGGTTTAACCTTCTTAATTCTCTGATTTTTTATACTAATATTTTCCCATGGGGTGAATATCTCGTCTATTAAATCCAATACCTGTCCAATCCTAAATCCCAATTGAAAATAATTATCCACAGCTCTAAATACATCACTTCCTTTGCGATTTTTTTCTTTTGCATTTTCATCATCAATTGGGAAGCCTAATTCCATACAACATTGCTTTTGAAACTTGGCATCAAAACTTGATCTCTCTCCCACAACATATTTCAGAAAAATCATTATGGATAAATCTCACCCTTTGAATGAAAGTCATGGACATTTTGTACTCATTGTTTGTGTTATGATCCCATGCCAATAACTTTGCTTCTGAATATTTTAAACCAACATAAATTATGCATTTGACTGTCTCAAAAAGAGGATTATTGGGATATTCTTGCACCAATTCTCTTCTAGCATCTGCATAATGATTCCCTCCAATCACATAATATTTGTAGTCAAAAAAATTTGCTCTATCAAATTCTTCCCTCCTAGGAACTTCCATTGGGTCAACAAGAACTAGGTAGTCAACCACGTGTGCATATGGATTGTACCTAATCAATGCTTTTGGTGAATATTCAAGTGATGCGTTTTTCTAATTTGATATTTTTCTTTTCCTTCCGTGGATTTATAAAGTTGCTTCACATTCAACTGAAATGTACGACCATCATCAACTAAGTTCGTTGTCCTCAATCTATTTTGAATGACATTTTGTGTTGTTTTCATAATACCATCCTCTAGATCAACACATGGTGTTATTATTTCTCTGCTACCTTTAGGACTTTCATTATAATATTAAGAGCTAACGATGACTTGTTCATCATCAACAACATTTGTTTTATTCCTCTTATGATTTAAATGGGTTTCATCTAAATCAACGATTTCTTCATAATCAATAGGAATGGACTCATCATCGACCATCGTTCTTTTGCGTTTATCTTGTTTATTCTTTTTGTGAGGAGTGATAATCTCATTGGGATTAATCTCAACAAAATCTTCATTTGAAGTTTCCTCATTTCAAATGTAACCTTTTGAGGATTTTTAGAATGAGGACTTTTCTTTCTTCTTTCATGTTCTTCTCTATCTACTCTTGCAGCTTCAACCTTTGTTACTTTTTGTTTCTTTTTCCTTCTTTATGTCTTTTCAATATGAAAAACATTGATGACATCCATGACATTATTCTTTGTCGAGTAAATCCCTACTAACATATGTGAAAGTAGTTCGACACAATCCCGTAAAAATAAAATATAACACTTCCATGTTAAATAAAATTAAAAAATTAACATGATACTAAAAATACTAAAGGATACAAAAATAAAAATAAAAAAACTTACATTGACTTTCTCAATGTCATTAATGATGGATGCACATAATTTTGTAAAACATTCATCCTTGTTATAATTTCTCAATTTCAAACAATATCTAATCTTGATATAAGTCCTACCTTGTTTGATGAGTGCATAAACAATATCTGTGTTTGGCACCAAACATATATCTTGTAACAAGCCAAGTGCATGATATTTTCCTTGCACATGTTCAAACTCAACACAATGCAAATATATATGTTCTCCATTGTTGTCTTGCTTGTCTTTAACAAACCAAGAATATTCCAGTTTGTTTTCACCTTCCACAAATTTCCACTCTCTAACATTCTTCATTGCCCTTGACAACTCAAGTGATGTGTTATCAATTTGTTGCCTAGCATTTATGGAGGTCGCAATTGAAATTGTGGATACCACTATTGCAAGTCGTGAACAAATATATTAGGCCTTTTACATTATAATAAATTAAAAAAAAAACATTGACTCTAAGAAATAAGTTAAAAAAAATAAATTTTTTTTGACCCATGGAGTTACTGGGGCGATGTCAGGACCAAACCTTGGCTTACGGGAGCTAAGTCAATGTCGGGCATCGCCCTAGCTAGCCCCGGGACCAAGCCACGAGAGCTCCCTAGGCTTGATTCCAGGGGTTCCCCCCCCCCGACAGCCAAGTCAACGTCCCTTGGCTGCAGGGGACTGGGGTGCTGCCCAACATCACCCCAAGTGCCTCCGTAGGCTAAATCACGGTCTTGTGTGGGAGGGGAATTCTGCCCGGTAGACACCATGGGACAAAACTATAAAATTTTCATTTAAAAAAAACAAAAAGTGTAAATTAAAAAAAAAAATATATATATATATATATATATATATATACCTAAATTTGCCTTTTTTTCCAAAAAATCCTAAGAATTTTGTTAAATTTTTTTTGAAAAATGTCTCAATTTTTTAAAAAGTTGTGATTTTTTTAGAAAAAATTAGAAAACATCTAAAGAAAAAGCCTTATGTGATTCAAAGATGATCTTATAAATGTTTTTTTTTTGTCAATGGTAAGAATTTAAAAAATAACTAACCTCTAAAATGTTGAATTCTCCTCGAATGTCTTCTCGATGTTTCTCCCTTGTAGATTTCTCCAAATTATTTAACGAATGTTGCCCAAGATTTCACACAATGTAAAAAGACAAAACAAGACTGTGTATATACAACACAGATGATATAAATTATTATTAGTATAACGAATGTGAGATAAATAAAAATGAAGAAGACTGTGGGATAAATATATACCTAAAATTATATGGATCATCGTTAAGTTTAATGAATGTGGGATAAATAAACAAACATGAAAAATATTGTAATTAACAAGTAAATAACAAAATAAAAAAGTAAAAGTTGTTTTAATTTTGAAGGGAAAAAATTGGGGGTGGGGGGGGAGAGGGATTTTGGAGTGAAAAATTTGAGGGGCAAAT
>ML780916.1:265251-300592 GCA_009831015.1 Picea engelmannii
CGATTTTAGAGGGAAAAGATCATTCTGCAAGTTATAAGATTGTCATTGGGAGGGTGAGCATTTGTATCATTCTATGGTCTTAGTGAGAAGTTATGGCTTCATCAGATAAATAAGATTTTATTTCTGAGGCATCAACAAATTGTTCGCATACCTCTTATTTTGGGACTAGAAAATGCGATGGGAATGCTCGTAATGCAAACAAGGTATCATATTTTTCAGCTAGTCAAAAGTTCGATCATAGTGCAAGCAATGTTATTCAACATGTTTGTTAGCCCTTGACCAAGTTTTGAGAATTCTTGGTCATGTTTGACCTAATTTTGGGACTTGGACAAGCTGTTGAAGGTGGAGCGCAAGACGAAGCGGAGATTGTGGGAGCGCAAGACAAAGAGTTGGTGGACATAGTCCCAGGGTGGGGGTGAACCATGTATATGTTATGTTGCTCTGCTTTGTGCGATGTGTTGATGTGTTTATATGTTAATATGCTTAGTGCTTTAATATAAATGAATGATCTGTTGATGCTTAGTGCTTAATGGATGGATGTTAGATCTGAATTATATACATATGCTTAGTACTTGAATCTGTTGAGATCTGATCTGTTTCGGCATGCTAAGTGTTGTTAGATGCTAGATTTGATTGAATACTGCGATGCTTTGTAATTAGGGTTTAACTGCGTTGTAACTAAGAACTGAGTATCGATGAATGTTAACCGTTGAGTGCCTTGATTAGAATCACATATATGTGTCCCAGCTAAGGTTGCAGACACTGGAGTCCTGCAACCACCTATGCCTCTACCTCGGGTGAGACTTTATCTGCTTTGCAGGTGTTGCCAAAAGGGCAGGTAGTTAGGGTTTTGTTGGTGCGTTGTTGTAGCGTTGAGCCTTGGGTTTTCCCCTGTGCCAACAAATGGTTCTGTTGCCGGGACTAAGGAAGAAGAAGCTTTGTGCAAAGATCCAACCTGAAACTGTGATTGTTGGGAACTAAGGAAGAAGAATCTTTGTGCAAAGATCCGACCTGAAACTATGATTGTTGGGAACTAAGGAAGAAGAATCTTTTTGCAAAGATCTGACTTGAAACTGTGATTGTTGGGAACTAAGGAAGAAGAATCTTTGTGTGAAGACCTGACCTGAAATTGTGAAAGCTCTGTGCATAGATCTGTCACTCTAGTGCGCAGTATTCTCCTTGATTTGTGAAGCTATGTGCTAAAGAAAGAAGTCTGATCTGGAGAAAAGAGGTAAGATCTGAACGCTTTGTGCTCTAATAAAGGTAAGAATAGTGAAAAAATTTAAGATCTAAACCCTGGGTCTGCCCTTGTGCCAACAAATGGTTCTGTTGTCGAGACTAAGGAAGAAGAAGCTTTGTGAAAAGATCTGACTTGAAACTGTGATAGCTGGGAACTAAAAAAGAAGAAGCTTTGTGCAAAGATCCGACCTAAAACTGTGATTGTTGGGAACTAAGGAAGAAGAAGCTTTGTGCAAAGATTCAACCTGAAACTGTGATTGATGGGAACTAAGGAAGAAGAAGCTTTGTGCGAAGACCTGACCTGAAATTGTGAAAGCTCTGTGCATAAATCGGTTTCCCTAGTGTGCAATATTCTACTTGATTTGTGAAGCTCTGTGCTAAAGAAAGAAGTCTGATCTGGAGAAAAGAGGTAAGATCTGAACGCTTTGTGCTTTGATAAAGGTAAGAATAGTGAAAAGTTTTAAGATCTGGAAACTTTGTGCTCTGTTGAAGATAAGATTAGAGGAAATTTTTGTTTCTAAAGTATGGATCTAGGTATATTTGATAAGATTTATCCTAGCTTGAAAACTAGAGCACTGATAGAAGAAAGAAGATTTTATATGAGTAGATCTGATAAGAATAGTGAAAGATATGTTATACCTATGCACAGAGAGAATGTTTGGACTAACAAATGTATGCAGGATCCTAGAAAGAATTTTTTGCAGGTTAGCTACCATGATCCTAGTGCCCAGTACAGGAAAGACTGGGGATCATTTAAGAGAAAGAGAGGATTAACCCTTTGTTACAATTGCAAAAGACCGGGACATCTGGCTAATGAATGCCTTGGTAGAAGACCTAGTTGCCTCTGTTGCAAAGCTATGGACCATGAAGTATTGGATTGCCCTAGAATGATTGGTAAGGTTGAAAGGATGAATATGAGACAAGAAGACTAAGAGAAATATCTAGCAACTGAGATTATGATAGAACCCCAGAAAGAATCATAAAAAGTATTGCTACAGATGAAAGAAACCCTGAATGGCCACCAACATATCAGCTTATCAGAGATCTTCAAAGAAAAAGGGTACATTGAAGTAAGAATATGAGACTTCAACATTGATTGTGTTCTAGATGAGGAAACACAGGTGAATATCATGACCGAAAGAACTTGGGAAATTCTAGGAAAGCCTGCTATGATTCCTTCATTGGGAGGAATAGGATTATTCAAAGGAAAGATGATAACCCTATGTGGAAGACTTACCAGGATATCTATGAGTGCTCATGGAACTTCGATAGAGGAAGAATTTGAATTTGTAAAATTTATTGAGAACAACGCTCCATTTGCTATGTTATTAGGAAAACCGTGGATTGAAAAATATGAGGCCAGAATGAAAGAAGAAGAAGTCTTAGAACAAAAGAAGCAAGAGTTGAAAGATTTCGTGACTGGGAGGATTGCACACTTGATTGAAGAATAGGAGAACCATACGAATCTATTTGAAACCAGAGATTTGGATGTCGAAGTTGTAAGAACACTAGAAGACCCACAAAAGACTGAAATACGTATTCCAAGTATAGGCGAAGTATTACCCTTGATTTCTAGGAAAGAACCTCAACAACGCGAAGTTACTCTGCCGAAAGAAGATAAGAATCAAAATGGAAAAAGAAATTCTGAGATGAAGCTCACTGGAAAGAAGGATAGAAAACTAAGTAAGAAGAGAGCTAAGATTGAAGAGTTACAGAACGTTCTCAAGGGAACGTCGTAGAAGGAAAATTTGCAAAATTAGAGCTTTACCAGAATATCATAACAGCGTCACATGACACTTCTCCATGGCAAAGCAATATAGTTGTTGGAACAATATAACTGTTCGACCGACGGACCGAACGAGTAGAAAGGCATTTATGGTCAGAAACTTTGCCACCAAACCGTTGGGACCGTGCCACAATGGACAAAAATGAGTTAGTGAAGGATTCTCTCCTGTTGCAAGAGACCCATTGTCGAGTTATCTATTTATCGTTCCATGCCACGCAACGAGAACACTTTTTCCAATCGTGATTATTAGAACTCGCAGCATAGTCGATTTCGCACAGTGACCATCGCGTTAGTGCCATCTATCCCATTGCATTGAAAAGTTACTCTTCGAACCCGAGACATTCAACCACGAGCATGCATGTTGGACAAGCTTAGCGCTACAGAGAAAATTATCGAAGAAGTTCTTCTTGACCTAATGACTGAAAGAGTAATGTTTGAAAGAGAAATGTCTGCAAGTATTCAAGCATCATCGATGAGAGGCGTGCAAGCCTCTCCATCGACTGCTCGTGGAGCCGGATCATCCCGACCATCAGCAGAGAAGAGAACCAAATACAGAGATGACTTAGCCAATGCAAAGCTAATCCTGACCATATTGTCGGATTACAACCCACCTATGGTCGGGGCAGTGAGTTGAAATAGTGTGCCAAGAGAATTTGAGTACAACATGGTTATTGCGTACCTCTCAAAGGGGATACGTGCAATTCGAGCACAACAGGATAAGATCACAGCATTGAAGTTCAGTGACTTCAACCTCGGAGATCGAAAGAACTACAGTATGCTTGCCCGGTATAAATACCTGACCAGGAAAAAGGGGAAGAACTCAAAGATAATCCCTCGGTTGTGGATGATGAACCTCGCGCAGTCCACTATGTTAAACGTCATGAAAATCCCACACTTCGAAAGGCACCAGGAAGTCAATGCCTGTGTCAAGTTATTACTTTCATGTTACCATGGTGGCTACCTATGGATAGACTGTCGTATCATAGTCGACCCGACGTTGATCCATAGGATCACAGGCTTGAGTATGCAAGGACCTTATCCACAAGAGTTCTATCCAGGAAAAGCCACAGATCGTGCACTAGCACAGAAGATCAAGGATACATACGGCTATGTTGAAAAGGGAACACGAGGCTACAAGGTAGCCTCCATATAGAATGGCGCAGTGCGCCTCGCCTGTCAGTTAATTGTAGGAAAGTTAGTAAGAAAGAACAAACCTATGCAGGTCACAAGCTTTGTTGTTGACCTCGCGGAAAATGTGTAGATGGTTTACAGATGAACTGGGTGAAGTATCTGGTGAATCAGCTGGAGCTAGACTGTCACGAAGCATAGGATCAGGGCTATGAGTTCCACTTCAGCTAGCTCCTAATCCTTATCGCCTTTGTTGCCTGGGATATGCCGGAAGGTGCGACCTTCTAGGATATTGAACCTTTCGAGCCACTTGCTGCAAAGTTCACTACCCTTTGGTACTCAAGTGATATGAACAAACAGTGGCAGTCGAACATTGTTTTTCATACCTACTACCTTTAGATGAAGAGAGCCATAGAAGCAAAACCTCGCATGACTCTGAACACCTTACAGAGATTCCGACCTTTGATGAAGTTTTGCACAGATCAACACTTAATCTACCTTACAGCGCGAGCCAATGAACATAAGGAGCATTTGTAGTCATACTACAAGCTCATGGAAGAGGATCTTGAGGAGATCACTAAGGACTGGTCGACAGACCTCCTTATTCCAGCAGAGCCTGCAGAGATGTCTGACCCTGACAACCCATAAACAACACATGATACACTCAGACCCAATAAAACGAATAAGACCGAAGAGGTCCAAGACCTAAGCAGTGCCTCAGGAAAGACTACTTTAATATCACCTAACTGAGGGGGTGAAGAGGAAGAAATAAATGGCACATGAGTTGAACAGAAGCAAGGCAAAGTAACACCGCTGAGAGATGAGAGCGATCCCCTAAAGAAGAGGAAGGTTTCTCCCCCGAAACCTTCTTCCCAGAAGAAATCAAGAGCCACTGTGACCAAGATGAAGACCGTGCTTACTACTGATGACTTTGACTTCATCATAGCAGCCCTCAACGACGCTTCGCTGGAAATCATGGAAAAACAAGAAGCTAAGCAGGAAGAAATGTATGAAAGACTTAAGGTCACGTTTCGAGGGGTACAACAGGCCTTTCAGTCCATCCACGCAGTTTCCACTGCACCCCTATCATCAGGAGAATTAGAGTTTGGGGATGAGCCAACCCAACTCCGTCGATTAGCTGATGCGGTCAAAGCTCATCTTTGTCGCGCATAAGAAGAAGTAGAACAAGCTACCCAAACCTTGAAGCAAGTACACGACGACATTGTAGAACAACAGAGAATTGCAGAATAGGAGAAGGTTTCTCTCAAGGCCAAGCTTGAAGAAGAGAAAGCACAGATGCAACAAGAGAAAGAATAGTTGCTCATAGAACAACTCGAAGTAAAAGAAGCAGTAAACAGATCCCTCCGCTCTGTGATAGGCTTAGAGCTACAGGTTGAAGATTGAGTCACACATCAAGTAGAGCAGCTTGTGGAAGATGTCCAACAGCTATAGCAGCGAATAACAGATTTAGAGCTCTGCACTATACTTGACACCCCGCAGGATGTAAGGGACCAAAGGGAAGGAACTACTCGAAGCACAGTTGAAAGAATAAAATTCCTTGCCCTGGAATGCAAGCAACTGAGAGATCACAGTGCCCAAACGTATGAACAACTCATTGAGGATCTAGAATTGAAGGCACTAGAGTCACAGCTCCAAGAAGAAAAGCATCAAGCAGAGACAATACAGGCGCAATTGAAGCCCCTATCAGTTGTAGAAAGAATGAAGCGATCCCAAGAGCAACGCATTGCTTAGCAGCAGGTCCATACTATTCAGAGTAGATTTATGGAAGTAACTCAGAGGCTCCAACCTGTATAGGACAAGGCTTACCAACTGTTCATAGAAATTGAAGGTCGAGGAGAGAAACTGGAGAAAGTTGTCACTGCAGCTGAACAACACCTCTAACGACCTGTTAGCGAAGCAGTCAAACAAGACTTCACTAAACAGGAGGTCATAGCACAACAACAAGTCGAAGAAGCTCGAGCCAAACTCAAGGCTTTTGAAGCAGAACTAGATAGATCAGAGTGACTCAGGATGAGTCACAGGTGAGTGTTGGGAGCATGTTGTCCCTTGACCAACTTTTGAGGATTCTTGGTCATGTTTGACCTAATTTTGGGACTTTGACAGGTTGTCGAAGGTGGAGCGCAAGATGAAGCGGAGATCACAGGATCTCGGCCCCCTTTTAGGGCCCTTTTGAGATTTGAGATTTGGGATTATGTAACGGGTATGGGAATGTCGACCCATGGGTTCACCCATTTTGTATGTATAAATAGATTCTAAGGCGATGTAGTGAACACAACAAATGGATGAGTCCTAGAGTTGGATCTGTGTGATCAAGAGTTGTAAGTGCTTTGGTGCATACTGTGTGGGACTTGCAGAGCTAAGTGAAAGTCATTGTAAGAGATTGTAGAAGGTTGTGTGCTTAGATCTACTCAAAGAAGGAGGATCTAGCGAGATGCACAGATCTTCTGTCCTTTGTGGAGTAGGGTTTTTGAGGCTCTGTGCATGTAACCTATTGAAGAAGCTAATAAAGAAGACAAAGAGTTGGTGGGTGTAGCCCCAGGGTGGGGGCGAACCACGTATATGTTGTGTTGCTCTGCTTTGTGCGATGTGTTGATGTGTTTATATGTCAATATGCTTAGTGCTTTAATATAGATGAATGATCTATTGATGCTTAGTACTTGACAGATGTATGTTAGATCTGACTTATATACATGTGTTTAGTGCTTGAATCTATTGAGATCTAATATGTTTCATCATGCTAAGTGTTGTTAGATGCTAGATCTGATTGAATACTGTGATGCTCTGTAATTAGGGTTTAACTGCGTTGTAACTAAGAACTTAGTATCAATGAATGTTAACTGTTGAGTGCCTTGATTAGAATCACAGATCTGTGTCCCAGCTAAGGTTGCAGACACTGGAGTCCTGCAACCACCCCTGCCTCTACCTCAGGAGAGACTTCATCAGCTTCGCAGGTGTTGCCTAAAGGGCTGGTAGTTAGTGTTTTGTTGGTGCGTTGTTGTAGCGTTGAACCCTGGGTCTGCCCCTGTGCCAACAATGATCCTCAGGAAAGTCCTAAATCAGAGAAATTTAAAGGCATCGATGATAAAGAGGAGGAATATGATGGTGATCAATCTATTCAACAATTTAATAGTATTGAAAATAATCAAAATGCATGTCGAAGTGGAGACTATGATCAAAATTTAAATGATTGGGATGATAATTTTCCTCCAAGTGAGGATTTTCAAGGTACCGGTGAAGTTTTCCAAGGCAATATGATGAGGAATTTCCCTCAAGTGGAAATTTGAAAAGTAGTGAAGATGATTATGGCAATGGTGGACACTCTTTCTCGAGTGGGGAATTTAAAGGTAGCAATGTTGGTGATGATGATTTTCATCCAAGTAAGGATTTTGGAGGTACTAATGATGATTTTCCTCCAAGTGAGGATTTCCAAGGCATGAATGAGGATGATGAAGAATTCCCCCCAAGTGGGTATTTTAAAAGTAGTGATGATGATTATGGCAATGGTGGACACTCTTTCCTGAGTGGGGAATTTAAAGGAAGCAATGTTGGTGATGATGATTCTCCTCAAAGTGAGGAGTTTTAAGGTATCGATGAGGATGATGAATATTTTCTTCCAACTAAGGATTTTCAAGGCAATAATGAGGATGATGACTAATTTTCCTCAAGTGGGGATTTTTAAAGTAGTGACGATGATTATGCCATTGGTGGACACTCTTTATCGAGTGTGAAATTTAAAGGCAACAATGTTGATGATGATGATTTTCCTCCAAGTGAGGATTTTCAAGATACTGATGAAGATTTTCGAGGCACTAAGCAGGATGATGAAGAATTTCCCTCAAGTGGGGATTTTGAAAGCAGTGAAGATGATTATGTCAATGGTGGACACAATGTTGATGATGATTTTCCTCCAAATGAGTATTTTCAAGGTACCGATGATGATGATGAAAAAATTTCTCCAAGCAAGGATCTTAATGGCATTGATAGTATTAAGGGTGATGATGATTTCCCTTCAAGTGAATATTTTCATGGAAGATCCAATGACATTGGTGAGTATGGTAATCATTTTTATAGTGATTTTGATATTCCTCTCATCAACGAGATTATGAATGAAGATGATGATGGACCTAGGAATGAAGATCATGTTCTCAATCATTCAGCTACACCAAATCAAGGTGATCGACATTCTCTTGTTCAGTCTCTTAACAATGTTTTGCTTGATATTTTTTCTGGTGATGAGGAAAATCCTTCTAGTGAGGATGATGAAATAGTGGAGACATAGCAAAGAAACATTGTGCCTATAACCATGAATAGACCTTTTTATATCAATCCAAATCATTCTAGTTATACAAGGTCTAGGAAATAATTTCTCACTAAATCAATTTTTTTAAGTGAATTGATTTCAAGTGAATGTTGTCAAAAGAATTGTTTGAAAAGCATGGACTACATGTATGCCTTGAATAAAAGGAAGACATATTTGTCAATGAATAAGAGCATGAAAAATTCATATTTGATGGGGTGCATGATATCCACCAAGACATGATATGATTATCATGTTGCAAATATTTTACTTTGCAGAAAGGCTTTCAAAAAATTCACTCAATTGGTAATCTTTGTCTATCAAGAATCCAAAGAAGGTTGGAAAAAGATCCTTCATTTTATTCAAAGGTACAACATGGATGAGAGAGTGGTCCATTAACAAACACTACAATGTCATGGATGTGTGACTTCTTTTTCAAACATGGAGAGTGTATGCCAGATATAGACACAATACATATTATAGATAATTTCTCAAGGAGGGAAATCTACAACTTGTACAAAGGATATGCTGAAGGTGTTGAAGGAAATTGCAATTTTACTACATATGCATATTTACAAGAATATTGAAGAAACAATTCAACAATGTTCGTATCTCTAAGAAGTCAACGATGGGGATTTGCAGTATATGTGCTATTCTTAAATCAAGAAGAGATAAATTTGAATGGGCATAAATAGGTATGTATTTACTATTTTTTTATATAATTTGGATAGTTATCGACTATGAAAACATATGATCAATATTTTCATTTTATGCCATGTGCAGATTCCATAGTCAAAGCACTTCAAGAACACCAAAATCGGCAATCAAGTGAAAGGAAAAAGTTTTACAAACATCGAAATAAGTGTTATGATGCTCCAAACAAATATTTAGGTATGATAATTGATGACATGGACTAGAAGAAATCAATTATACCACATTTTGTCTGTATACCAAAAAATTTACAGGAAGAGAATTTCATTCAGTTTCACTTAGTTGGTTGTATGATTTTCAATGGAAAAATGTTTCCAAGGGTATACTTCATAGCTCCAGATATTCATAATGATGAAAATCTGACCATCACCATAATTCATCACGTGCTCACTCACTGGTCTGGAAATCTTCCTCAAGTTGTCAATCTATAGTTGGACAACACTGGTCGTGAAAATAAAAATCAATCTTTCAAAAGATGAAATTTGGTTTCCTTCTTGTTGGACACACTCATGATCATATTGATCAAATATTCAATCATTTTTCAATAACATTGAAGAGGAAAAATGTTGGAAGCCAACCATCATTGATTGAACGTATTAAGAAATCATACATTCCAAAGATTGTTTTTCATATATTAGAAGAAACTATTGACATGCGAAGATTTATTCAGGGATCACATCGTGAAGAAAAATGCATTGCGCAGCTTAATGACATTAGCTTCCAACATCAATTTTGTTTCAAAAAAGTTGATGGGAAAAAACTTATATGAGGAAAGCAGTATTCAAATACTGCAGAATGGGGGCTTTCATCAGGTTTAGCATTTTTAAAGTTTATTCCAGATTGTCCAATATTTGCATCATAGTTATTGTTATTACAATCAGTTGTTGAAATCCATAATGCACAGAGGCGTAATAGAGATATAGATTATTCTGAATGCCTGGAAGAAATAAAAAATTCCATTAAAGATACATATGAGTACTTTGATGTTGTTGGTTATATTTGGTGGGAGTCTTTTTTCAATGTTCAAAGTGACATAATTTCAATCTCAACAGATGAAGATACATCTTTGAAAACACCATTTCATTGGCCACAAAATATGCCAAATGAATCCAAAGAAAGAAACATTGTTGAATAACAAGAATCTCAAGGTGCTATTGAGTTTACACAAGCAGAGAAAAGAGAAATGTATATCGGTTCTCGAAGGTCACATGCACAATGTGAAGCCATGGAAGACCTTTACAAGGGTTCAGTACAAGATATCAAGGAGGGTAGCATGATTGTAGTCTTAGCGACTAAATATCCACGTGGTTATCAATTCTGGATTGCAAAGGTTATAAAGATTGAGAAATAAAATGAAGATGTTATTGCAATTGAAGTGCATTAGTATGCAACAAGTACACACCCATTCAATGGTGTGTACAAGCCAAAGATGGTGGTTGAGAAACATGTCAATAGAAAGAGAAAAAGAAAGGGTCAAAATACAACTCATCGTTGCACTGACCTCTTAAAATTAGAGGATGTCGACATACTTGTTTATGACTTCAATTTGAAAAAGAAAGGAACTCTTCACTTCAAGACAATAAATATTATCAAAAGGTTGCTACCATAAGAAATAAATGCAAGATGGGAGTCTATGGAACCTAGTTGTAGATCTAAAAGGATTTTGACATATGAAATGTTGAACATGCATGTAGACTCAGTTGGTGTATTAATCGACAATAGAGACGAGTATGGATCATCTACATTTTCATCCAATCATTCATCTGAAGACAATGTAGACTCTGATGGTATTTCAAAATCCATGAGTCAAACTGAATAAGTGTATGAAACATTTTATGTATTTTTTATCCATATGATGTTTACATGGTAACTAGAAATGAGCATTGAACTTACATGAAGTTATGAATCATTTTTATGTTTTATGAATTATATATTTTGATTATGGAGAATATAATAAAAAAATTTAGCTCATATGTTTTGAATATGGACAATATAACAATGCTTTTAAGAATAATTTATGTTTCATTCAATGTACTTTGTATTTACCTTTTTTTTATTAAAAGTAAAAAAATATTAAAAAGTGATGTTGAATTTTTAAAGTATAGGGTGATATTTTCATGGCATTATGTATTATCTTGTTCTTGGAGTGACAAACTAAGATTTAAAAAGCAAGCATTTAAGGGTTGATTTTATGATTTTGTTTATAGTAATGATGATTTTTTTACCACTTTATAAAAAAATGTCATTTTAATACCCCAATTTTAGAATGGGTGCTACTGATAGCAATATTTTTCAATTTGATGGTTGATTTTGAGGTTTTGGTTTTAATGGTACCAACTGCTAAAAATACAATTTCAAATTATCTATAATTTTAACGTTTTGAATTTTTTTTTTACTTTCTGTAACATCATTTTTTTATTTAGGTGTTGATTTTAAGGTTTTTTTGAGCTACTGTATGAGTTTTGAAGGCCATGCTTGAAAATTGTTGTAATTTTGACCCTGTTTGAAAAAATGGTGCTACGGGTAGCACCACTTTTTGATTTGGGAGTTGATTTTCATGTTTTTTATGCAAAAATATGGATTTTTGGGGCAAGAATTCTCATTTTGAGGTCACAGTTCTCACTAAGTCGGTGACTTTATTTTTTTAACTCATGCACTTAGCTTGGAGAGGTCCTTTGTGGATATTTTGTTGATTTTGGATGGGAATATCTGCAATTAGGGTTTTATCTCATGGTTTGTTGGTGAAGTAAGTGAATTTTCTTCAATTTTATTCTTATGTTATTAATGTTTCATGGGAAATTTGGTATTTTATGCTAGACGTCTTGCTTGGTGAAACCCTAAGAGAGGAACACAATTGTTTCTTCCTCTCACAAGGTAATTTTTGTCCAAAAGTTGTGAAAGAATTCTTTCTAGGGTTAGACTCCTAAAGCCCTAAAGTGATAGCACCTTAGAGTTTGAATCCTACCTCTTGGATTCAAGTAGGCCATCATCCAAACCTAGTTGCATTTGTTGTTATAAGACTCCATAACCATTTAAAGAAATTGGTTTCAAAGCATTCTTATTGTGTACTGATCAACTAACACATTATCTCAACTCTCTTAAGCATTCTACTAACCTAACTAACACTAACATTGGCAAACTCATTGGATAATTTGCGGCTATTACAAACCTTTGCTACAACCATGTGATAACTCTCTTATTAAACAATTGGATGTTATTCTTGTGGATTTATGCTAATTTTTAATGGTCAATTGTTTCATTTATGAACAATAATTGTTGTTGTTGTTGTAAATCATTTATTATTGTAAGATGTATAAATTTAATGTTTGGGCTTGTAAATAATCATATATATGTTGTAAAGTGTTCTTGTTCCAGGTAGGTACTCAAACAACTTCATATCTCTTCTACTATCTTGAACTAGACCAATATTTAGGTGATCAAGAGAGGGGGTGGTAGGCTTGGCTACTATACTTACTACTTTGATCCCTTAAGGTCACTAGGGAAGCCCCTCTTCCATCACTAAAATGAGGGAAGTTGTTATGAAGGTGATAGTGGTAGGATCTTCCATTGTTATGAAATATTTAGGGACTTGTGGTGGGTATTTTCACAAGAACAAATCTTGCGATAACATGAAGTATACCTCCAATGAATTTGATTCCTTTTATAGAGAAGTAGGGATCAAGAGATTTGACAATATTATAAAACTTGCAATAGAATGGGGTTGCTGAGTGGAAGAACATGTCCACAGTAGAGATTGCTAAGTCTACGGTTCGTGACTTAGATCTTCCCTTGTTCTTTTGGGCAGAATCATTTTATACTGTAGTCTACATACTAAATATATGTTTTCATAGGGTGTTGAAGGAAAAAACTTCTAAGGAAGACTTCACATGGGAGAAACTCAATGTTTCTCATTTTAGAGGGTTTGGGACTCAAGTTTACATTCATGTTCCACGGGAGAAGAGGACAAAGCTTGAACCCTCCATCTTGAAGGGTACTTTAGTTGGCTATATGATTCCTCTAGGGCTTACAATATATATGTTCCTTCTAAGAGGAAGATAGTAGTAAGCCATGATGTGAAGGTAGATGATGATGTGTGGTATTCTAGGTGCTAGGAGCCCCCAATATTGATTGAGGAGGAGACAATGTTTTATTCCCTAGGTGTTGATCCATATATTTTAAGGAGTTTAGGTGCATATCAGATAAGTTTCAACATAGGCACATAGACTATTTTATCTTCCAATACAACTAGGAAGATGAGGTGGCTTACATCGACATTATTGGAGGAAATGAAACAAGTTGGTGCTCCATCTATTTGTTTTGTGGTAAGCTACCCTCCTAAAAATTTCCCTAGATATGTTGCATTGATGTAATTTTTATTGACACAATTCTAGTTATGAGCAGGTAGCATGAAAACATGTATGTCATGATGCCATGGTGGAGGAGTACAACTCCATCATGAATAATGATGTATGGGAGATATTGTCAAGACTAAGTGGGAAATAAATGGTGGATTCTATGTGACTTTTCATGGTGAAGCATGCAACTGATGACATCATTGAGAAGTACAAGGCTCGGTTCATAGCTGTAGGATTCTCCCAAAAAGAGGGAGTTGACTATGAGGAGACCTTTCTTCCCATTTCTATGTATACTTCTATTAGGAACATTGTGTCTTTAGCATCTATTTTTTGTTGTTAGTTATATCATATGGATGTTAAGACAACCTTCCTTAATGGCTTGGTTAAGGAAGAGTGTACCTTAATCAACTTAGAGGGTTTGAGGTGCATGGGAAGGATACCCATGTATGCATATTGAATAATCCCCTTTAAGGGATGAAGCATGCACCCTGGACTTGATACTCTAGGATTGATGATTACTTGTTAGGTTTGGGATTCAACAAAACTGTTGCAAATCCTAATTTTTATTACTTATTTGATAGATCTGATTTGCTTGTTTTGTTCCTATATGTAAATGATTTGATACTTATAGGAGTTCATAGAAGCTCATTGCATGATGCAAGGCTCTGCTGGCACAAGAGTTTGACATGAAGGATATTGGACTCATGCTCTATTTATTGGGTCTAGAGGTATGGTAGGGTTTAGGTGATGTATTCCTTGGGAAATGAAAATAAATAGTTGATATCCTAAATATGTTTCACGTGATGGATTGTAAACCCATGACCACTCCTATGATGTTGAATTCGAAGTTGTGTGGTGGCTTGGATTTGGATTTGGATGATGGATGCTTCCTTGTATAGATGGTTAATTAGATCTTGGATATATCTATTTAAAACCGGACTTGATATATGTTTTACAATGAACATATCAAGCCAATTCATGGTTAAACCAAGGCAGATTCATTGGATTGTTGTAAAACACATGTTTCGATATCTAAAGGGCATGATACATTTTGGTTTGAGATATGCAGGAAATGGTAAGTTGATTTCACACTGATTTGTTGATTTTCACTGGGTAGGATATGTAGGTGGTGGGAAGAGTAATTTAGGATGTTGTTTCAATTTGAGTTTAAGATTGATTCTTGGTTCAATAACAATGAGTTCAACTGAAGCAGAGTACATGGTATTCAACACTGCTAGTTGTGAATCCATCTGGCTTCACAAGTTTATTGCAAAGTTAATATGCAAGATATTGGATCCTACTATGATCTACCATGACAATCTCACTTATATTAGACCCTCCAGGAATATAGTATTTCATGGCCGCTATAAACACATTTACATTAGGTACCATTTTCTTCAGGATAGGGTTCAAAAGGGGGAAATTTCTTTAGAGTATGTTTGAACATATCAACAAATTGTTGATATATTGACTAGGGAACTTATGAAGGGAAAAATTGAGATGTTCAAAGAGCAACTTGGTGTGGTGGAGAACACTTTCTTCAATAAGAGGGAGTGTTACTGAGTGTACATCAGAGAATATTCTACAACAACAAATATGGGCACTTGTTCAACAATACCATATTGTGTCCTATAAAAGCTAGAGAGGGTGCATCACAATTCTCAAGGAAGAGGCACATCACTCTTGATTTATAGAGGGACATGATGCATGCATGCATGCATGCACCTACCAACTAGTCTTAGATAAGGCATGCACCCCCACTAGATAACCTTAGAGGCATGTGCCACTAGTTAAATATGGACTAGGAGTCAAAATAAAAATTAAATATAGGTTGGTTTTATTTTTAGCAATTCTATTTCTAAGTTTGACTTAGGATAAAAGGAATTCTATTGCTGAGTTTGAGTCACATGAAAAACTATTTCTGTAAACCCTAGTACACCCTTCTCATGTCTATAAGAGAGAGGGTAGAGGTATGGATTATTCATTGAGTCTGGAGTTAACAATTAACAGTTTAGGATTTTTTCTGTAGCAAATTTTTCATGTTCAGAATTAGTGAAAAACAATCACATGTTTAGACAATCATCTATTAAGTTCAGTTTATTGTTTTCTACAATATGTGTTTATAGATTCTTGCATCTAGAGTTTATAACTATTTTGATAGAAATTTAGTTTTTTCTATTTTAGTTTCCTTTAATAATTATATTACATTGCAGAATCTATTTACCATGTGTTAGAAAATTTAACAGTTGGAAGCTCCCTCTATCTGTAAAAATCACTGAAATTGAGCAAGATCATTTCCATTCCTATAAACCCTTAAGTCACAACTCAACCAAAATAGATCAAACAACAATCATGAATCTATCATAGAATGAATCAACATATCCTAGGCTCAAGAAATCAACAAAAAATCAAATGGTAAAGCATGCCTATCACATTCATCAATCAACTCCAAACACTGGCATCCATTGGAACAATTCAACCACATATCATAGATCCTCTTGGGAATCACACCTATTGAAATATAAATCATATACCAACCATCAATGAAGTAGATCCTCCACCTATCTCAAGAGGAAACATATTGTCATCTAGTAGAACAAATCAACCACCTATCATAGGTCCTCCTAGGCATCACACCCATTGAAAATAAATCGATGTCATCCATAAATGAGGTAGATACACTCAGTAACCATTGGGACAAATCAACCACCTATCATAGGTTCTCTTGGGAATCTCATCCATTGAAAACAAATCCATATTATCCATTGATAAATTGAAATAACCTCCTATCACTAGTGAGAACATAATGGCATCTAGTGGAACGAATTGACCATCTATCACAAGTCATCTTAGGCATCACACCTGATGAAAATAATCCATATCAACCATCAATAAACTAAAACTACCACCCATCACAAGTGAGAACATATTGGCATCCACTGGAACAAATTAACCACATATCATAGGTCCCCTTATGTATCACACATGTTGAAAAAAATTCCATACAAGCTATCAATGAAGTAGATCTACCACCTAAATCATACTCTCATTACAAAAGCAACTAGGGTTTCAACCCATCAAATCCTTCATGAGTGCAAGTTCTTATATCGAGCACATTAGGGTTACACCACCCAACAACCACTCTCAAGTTCAACAACTGAGATATCCAACCTTTAAATCAACAAGAATACAATCTCAATCCAATAAGCTCTAATACCATTAGGAATTTCAATAGTCGGGAAATTAATGCAATTCATAAATTTACCTCATTTACCTAAGGTTTTCTAGATCTAATCCTTGTGAACTTTCAACCTTAAAGATAATCTGAAATATCAAATTACATTGATAATATTTCACTTCCCTTCAACCCAATTTCACTTGGTAACCAAAGAGACTAAATACCATATTAATATGTTTCAATAACACAATGATATATCCCTCAATGCACACTTTCAAAGTACATAAAATATATAAAATGTCTCATTACAATGGATTATAAAAGTAGTAAACCTACTACTTTATTTTCCATATATGTGTTAATTTTCTTAACCAATTCAACTATATGTTATGTCAAATCATCATGAACAACAAGGGATAGAATATACTCAATCATGAAAATAAATATGTTGAAAATATAATATGATAATACACAATATTTGGATATCTAGAAACTTCTTACACATACAAAATATGAAATTCAAGTACATATCACAAAGATGGTACAAGTCGACCTATTGAAACCCTAGACAGAGAAACCATAGAAAACCCTAGCCACCAACTCCAACTAGCTAGGAATCACTCTAAACTGATGTTAATCACTCTACCAAGAATCCTCAACATGCTAGCATCAACACCATCAATTCCTCCTTGACACATACACCAAGCTTGTATCACACAAGATCTCCACACTAGGTCTCTTGTCTTTCTTAAGGTTTACAAACCCTAGCCATGTTGCATCACACAAGTACATGGAAAGACAACTCTAGTGCTAGCCTCCAAGTCTAATTATCCATATTAGATTTTGAGTCCTTAAACCTTAGGTATTCAACTCTTAGCAACAAACGAGATAGGTTAGGCGATGTATTTTACCAATTCCACCCTTCAGGATACACACACAATACGGCTGGTTGTTGCATGATCTATCTTTGGACAATCTCAAGTAGGGCCAATTCAACTAGTTTTTTTATTTCTCGATCGAAGTCGAATTAATCAATAGTGGGGTGGGTTTGGATGCTATGGTTAGTTTACCCCTTTAGGATCTCGCTTGAATCAAGCTACTTGATGAGAAAAAAGAAAACTACCATACTATACAGATGGATGGATTTGACTAGGGAAAACTAAGCTTATCGTAGTGGGTTCACATGTGGGAACATCATATTGAAGGATGGATAGTAGCACCAAGACCTCTATGCAACATTAAGAATACACTAATTGAGGCTTATTCCAAGTAAGGCGCCTCACCAAGCTTAAAAGTCGTCAACCCAAGCTCTCCATGATCTTTCCCTAACATCTATGCATCCCACTAGAACAAGATTCCAAAATATGCAAGGAATTATCTCCAGTCTCCATGTATTCTACTAGGATAGAAACACTAACACTACAACAATAGCCACGAGATAATCCATAATCACCTCCAACATCATTTTCTTCTTTAGGGTTTATTTGCATAGCACAAACCCCAGCATGTCATAAGAGAAAACCCCAACATCACACAAGAGAAATATCTCCAAGAACAACTAATATGTCTCTCTCTCTTATTACCTTCCCACGGGGTTTCCTCATGAACCCTAACATCTTTCTCTCTATAATAAATTTCCAAGACTATTACAAAGAATATGGTACAATGTTGATAATAATCATGAGAAATATATCTCTTGCATTTATATATATAATATGTGAGAGAGGCTAACATAAAAAAAGGACATAAGTCCATACAAGTAACCAACAATGAAACCCCACATGGAGAATTCTATATTACAAGGTTGTACATGTGTAAAAGTAGGGTTTATCCAACCCCCAAGGTGAAATTCCTTCCAATCATGATCCTCCTTGGGTTGAACGCCACTTTTCCATGATGTCGCACTCTACAACAAGTTGTTGGTCCAACACTCCCTCTTCAATAGTGGGTTAGTCATCACACCGATCAGGGTAACAACCTCTTAGGAAAGGGAACTATGGTAACACTCCAACAAAGGTAAAACATCCACCCAAACTAATCCATCCATATTTCCATGAAGCATAACCAAGGGGTTAGGAGACCTAGCACTCTCCTAGCAACGTGAAAACACTTTTGGACTAACCCAATAAACTAACATCTCATGCTTTTGGAATTTTATCATGACAATGATTGGATACTTTTCCTTTTGTTTTCCAGGTTCTAGCTAAAAGAGAAATGCTATCCAAATTGACAAAGCAATTGGAAGCCCACACTTCACAGAAGTAATCCTCAAATTGTTGAAGCAATTTGATCTGATATTTTTTCAATTTATTTGTGTTTCTCGACTTGATAAGAGACCAATATTTCATACCTTTTGATTACAATGTCAACTTATTTGAAGTTCATAAAACATGTTTTCAATGAGTACAATATAGGTCAACTTCAAAATCCTCCCTTAAGGATGTTGAGAAATTGGTTGTCATTGATGTCAACCCTAGAAGAATCCCCGAAGGAAGTGACAAATCCCCTAGTCGTGATGGGTTTATTTAAAGGAGTCTCCAAAGTGATCCCCTTATGGCGTAGCTCTAAGCATGGCCCTCACGGGAAGATTCTTTGAAGAAGCCTAAAATAATCCCTATTTGTTAAGAAAATAAGTTACAATGTATGGTCAAGAAGCCCTGAAAATATGGTTAGGAAGCCCCAAAGGTGTGGTCATGAATCCCAAAGTCGATTGGAGAAAAAGAGTATGAAGGACATAGAAAATGCATGTAAATCCTCCATGGATTGATATTCCTTGTCAATCCATTTCAAATGGGAGGTTGCACTCCGCGTGGTTCCTCACGGTTGAGAAGATAGGCATGCTCTGGCTCTGTGATTACAAGAAGAAGTCAGCAGGAATATCATGTCAGACATATCCAAAAGAAGAAATTGGAAATTGTATGGTAGATCATGAAGCAAAATTCTTGTGTGCCCTAGAAAGAAAGAGAAAAGAACTTGAAAAGGCAAAAGAAGAAGTTGCTTGGTTAAAAATCAAAGTAAAGGAAGCAGGAAAGAGAGAAGATATTTTGACAAGTCATCTTAAGGAAATATTTGAGGACTTAAACAAGCTTGAAGCAAAATTTAGTCAACAAGAAAGAAGATTTGAAGAAGAAATCATCTCCTTGAAACCCCAACTTGAAGAAATAAAGAGAACATAATAAGTAATAAATATCGAGATGGTGAAGACAAAAGAATATAGTGAGAAGCTTGAAGAAGAATTTGTCTCATTGAGGGTTGAAGTTGACAAGCTCAACAAGAACTTGAAGATCTCTCAAGTACTAGAAGACATTCTCAACTGTCAAAGGTCACCATTCAATAAAGCAGGTTTTGGATACATAGGTGAGGCCTCATGCATAGAAGATGTAAATGCCAATCCCAACAAGAGCGTTGAAGAGAGAGGAAGCTCCACACCGCCAGTAAAGAAATTTGAAGATAAGTTTTCTAGGTCGCTAGAAAAGAAGAATGAAGAGAAGGATAAGAAGTATGCAAACATTCTCAAAGGAAGGGATCATGATCAACAAGAGTCAAATAGGAATGAATGTAGAAGAGGTGTATCTCCAAGAAGACTTTCGACCTCTAGGAATCAAAGAAGCTTCAATCATTGTGAAGGAAACAACAAAAGAGAAGATCATGATCAACTAAGGCATGAATTCAAAAGGATTGCATCACAAAGAGAATCACTTGCTTCTAGGTATCAAAGTTTCTTTCCTAGTTATTGTTTTACTTGTAATAGCTTTGGAAATAAAGTCATAGATTGCATAGCATATGGAATAAATGTTCAAGCAATATATGTTTATGTTCCCCCCCTACAGTATTAAATGTTACAAATTCCACAACTATGGACACATAGCTCGCAACTGTAGAAGCATGATGGATTTTTCCTTGATGCAAAACATTGATATCACATATAAGAAGATTTGGAGAAGAAAGAAAAAACAAGAAGAAAAGGTGAATGAAGAACTCCCAAAGATCATACTCGCAGGAATTGCAGAGTTGCGAGATCATGAAAAATCTACAGGTAAATAGGAAGATGTCAAGATTCAAAAGGATGATCCTGCAACAGAGCATGTTTATACATTGTTATAAGAAATATGTCTTGGAGACTCCTATTAATGTGAATGTTGAAGAGGGGGAGTCTAAGAATCATCTATTACATATTAGAGAACTATCTTTTGGGCACTATGAAGTGCTTGTTTGCAGATTTTGGGAAGGCATATTTATAATGGTTTGATGGCAGAGGTGTGGAATGTCTCGTGATAGATTGGTTGATTAAGGAGCAATTTCCATAACACATATCCATGCAGGTATGAAGGGGTTAGATGGAAGTTACAAGGAATATCATTGGAACAATTTTGAGGCAGAGTTTCATGTTTGTATAGAGGATTCCAATTGCATGCAAGCTTGTATTCAAGCAGGGGTATATTCATTACAGATTCAATAATGTGTACTTGTTGCAGACTTGTAGAGTTTGATTTGAAGATAGAGGAGACTAGTGGACATATTTGATTAAGCTTGAGAAGTAGGAATATGTAGTGATCAATTGCAACAAATTTGGAGAAGCCCTCAGAATAGTAAAGTGACAGATGATTCAACATTGTCTGCAATTGAGTAGCAGAGTCATGAAAATATTTGTGACATATGGACAAGAGATGAATTCATGAGAGATTTGGGATGTATAGAAGACAATACTTGACATAAATCAAAGAATATGCATGATAATGGATGAAAGAATGAGCTCAGGAGGGATTGAATAAAGGAATATGGACTTGTTGTCACTATCGTTAACAAGAATGTTCAATAAAAATATTGACAGATGGAACAAAATAGTCACAGGAAGGAAAGTCGTGAGAGGCACAACAAGACATGGGGAGAGAAACCGTCAGGAGGAGTTATACTAACAAAGGGGATATTGTTGAATAGTGTTTTCATTGATTTCAAAGTCAATCATTGGTGATTATTTCATTGATTTCAAAGAAGTGAAGAAGACAAGACGTGAAGAACACATCCTCCTTGGAAGTAGTGTAGAAGAGATAACCAGTCAACTGAAGCTCAATGAAGACTTGAAGTCAAGTGATGAAGGAACCTTGACATGAGCGATTTTAATATAACTCAGTGGATTACAATAATAGAAAGTACCGATGGAAAAGAAGCCCCATCAGAGAGGAAAGGAATCATATACAAGAGGCCCCACATTGATCTACACGACATTTTTGCAAAGAAGACAAGGGGAGAGAAATTGTCAAGGGGAGTTACCCTTTTCCATTGATGTCAAAGGGGGAGAGAAAGATTAGAAGCATGAAGACAAGGGGAGAAATTGTCATAGTGGGAATATGAGTGTTTCCATCAATGCCAAAGGGGGAGATTGTTGGAAAATTTGTTGTCATTGATGTCAACCATAGAAGAAGCCCCGAAGCAAGTCCAGAAACCCCTAGAAGTGATGGGTTTATTTAAAGGAGTCTCAAAAGTGGTCCCCTTATGGAATAGATATAAGCATGGCCCTCATGGGAAGATGATTTGAAGAATCCTACAAGAATCCCTAGTTGTTAAGAAAATAAGTTACAATGTATGGTCAAGAAGCCCTGAAAATATGGTTAGGAAGCCCCAAAGGTGTGGTCATGAAGCCCAAAGTTGATTGAATAAAAAGAGTACGAAGGACATCACAAATGCATGCAAATCCTCCATGGATTGATAGTCCTCATCGAGCTATTTAAAATGGTAGGTGGCATGCCATGTGGTTCCTCGCGAATGAGGAGACATGCCCTCTTAAATATGATCATGTAAAATTTTCCCCTAAACGGTTGCAAACAAGAAGTTATAGGTCATCCCTAAAGACAAGTAAAGGAGGTACTTGGAAGGATATAAATACACATCAAGAGCCTCTCATTTTTATCAAGGAAGTGTGCGATATCTTAGCAAAAGTGAAGTATCATAATCATGCGAAGGATGGAGTTCTCAGAGTTGTATATGTGAGAAGGGTTCTCGAGAAACCCTACCCGAGGTTACCCCAATGGGTCAAGTATAGGTTGTCCTACGAGGACCCCACTGGTTGTCTAAGACTCGTCACGTAAGGCCCCACTCGTTGCTCAGTCCAGTCCCGCGAGGTTGAGGAAGGGTTTGAAGAAGATGCTCTTTTCTTGATGCCGAAGTTGAGGAAGGTTTGATTATTTGAGATCTTATGTACTAGGGTTTTCACATTATGAAATGTATGGTTTTTTATATGTATTGAGGTTTGTATCTTGCATGTTTTGGTATATGCTTCTAGGCATATCTTGTAGTTTTTGAAACATGCTTGAGGTATATCTTAGAGGTTTTTGGCACATGGTTTGATGCATATCTTGGTGATTTTGTGTATATGATTTGGGGGACATTTTGAATATCTTGGCATAAGCTCTATGTGGTTATTGGCGGCAATAAAAATGACAATTCGACTCTTTTATTTATATTCAAGGGAGGAAGGAAGGGGAAAGGAAAGGGGGTTGGAGCCTCCTTATAGTTGGAGATGGAGAATCTATGGAGTTGGATCTTCCTTCAGGTTGGAGCCTCCTTTTAGTTGGAGCTGGAGGATTTAGGGAGTTGTAGCTTCCTTTAGATTGGAGCCTGTAAACAGGGGGTTGGTGCCTCCTTCCAGTTGGAGCTGGATAATTTTGGAAGTTGGTGATTCCTATGAATATAATCTTATGATACATTAAAAAGTGTTTTGTGGTATTCTCCCATTTGGTTTTCCACGTAAAATTCTTGTGTATTATGTATCTGTGGTTATATGTTTATGATATATTGAATTCAATCATAAGTGATAAATTGTTGATAACTTAATGTTTACATGTTGTGATTAAAAATGGTAAAAAGTGCCTAATACTGATTCACCCCCCTCTAAGTATTAGTGAATATTCCAACAAAGGAATTTTAGGCATATTTTCAATGCATTTATGAAAATGCAACAATTATTGCATCTAAAGTTAGGGAATGCATTCAACAATTTGAGAAACTTCATATTTGTGACATAGCATTTTCTCTTCAAGGTTTATTTTTTGGAAATTAACAAAATAAATTTAGGAATTTTTCTTTTTGTGAAAAGATGTCATATATTATACAAGACGTTATGGTACAAGGTTAGGATCTATACAAATCATATCTTACCCTTCCTAGTTAGACAAGGAGGGAAAGCGTTACGGATTGAGCCCCTATAGTTGAAGCAGATGTAGTATATATTATAAGAAAATAGAGCTTAGCACATACTTGGTTTGTTATGTGATATGTGAAACCTAAGTCACCTAGATTTTGTTCATGTTTGAACTGAACAACAATGAAATTCGAGAAAAAATTTCCAAACCATAAACTTTTGAAAAAAAATTCAATAAAGTTTGAGAATTATATATATGTAAACTACATATATTTTAATATAAAATAAAGTAATTTTTTATTATAAGTTAATAACTTAACAAAATAAATTGTAACTTATGTAAACTAAAATATTAATATATAACTTATAGCTTATAACATATATATATTATGTATTTATAACCTTCAAAGGCAATATGAAATTTATGTAAACTACTTCAATGTTATACCAAGCTTCCTGATGGGAAATACACAAAGATTGTCATCCACTAGATGGAATATGGACAACGTAGTGGAGAAAGGCACATAGGTATCTGACATCAAGCATTCCAACAATCATATATGGTACATATTCTCACACTAGGGGGATGCGGCTAGGGTTTCCTTAGCCGCATCCCAATCCATAGTCACCTCATCTTTCCTCCTCCTGGTGCCATGTCCCCCTCCTCACGGGATCGATGGAAAGTGGGAGTTTTTCTTCCTGGTGGTGGTCGCACTCTCTCTTGGAGCGGATCTGAACTTATTCAGGTGCTTTGTTTGAAGGACGCGCTCTCCCTAGAGTGGATCTGGTATGTGCTTCTTCTGGTGCGCGACTTTGATTGTGGATGTTTCCTTATTCTCTGGATTTGGCCCTATGTAGTCTGTTTCCTTTTTCTGTGGCGTGTCGGTCTCTGGAAGTCGCTGCCATTTTCTCCCAGAGTTCAACATGGAGGTGGTTGCATCTCTAGAGCATATTTATTTTTGTTTGAGGTTTGAAGCCAAGCCTGTGGGTGTGACTGTGGGGGCGTCGTACAATACTTTTATTCTCTGGAATTTTAAGATCAAAGTTGTGTACCAAAGAATTTTAAATATTCTTTGGTACTTGATCGTTTGTATGAGGGTTGTTGGTCATTTTTTCTTCAACCTTTAGTGTGTGTAGAATTTTTCAGAAGTTTTATTTTGGGTTGGAACTCACCAATCCATCCCAGCTGGTATGTTCAGGGCTTAACGTATTGTCAAGACTTTCTCGGTCATCTTGGTGGCTGGGGATCGTCGCGTCCCCCTCGGGTCTATTTTTTAGAGTGGAGGCTGGGGTTTCTGATCGGGGTTTGAATTAGAACTTTGAGGTCCTTCTTTTTTGGGCATGCAGTGTTGATTTTTTGTAGTCGGGTCAGCACTTTGAGGTCCATTAAGGGTGTGCAGTTACTGGTTTCCTCTTCTGTGGTTGCAAGTTCTTATGTTGTCCCTCCGATCTGTATTATTAGGGTTTTTTTTTTCCTCTCTCGCCTGGTCTGTCCTGGTTTTGTTCTGCTCCGCTTTTTCCATTTTCCTGGCTGAGATTAGTGGTTATTCTCTTTGCAAACTTCATTTTTCCGGGGGCTCTCTTTGAGGGCCATTTTTGTTGCATTTTCTTCCACTTGGGGTTGAAATAATTTTTAGACTAAATGCATGCTCTCTGTGTGCATTATTTAGAATGTAATTTTTATTTCTCTTAATAAAAGTTACGCTTTTTTCTTCTGGAAAAAAGAAATCATATATGGTATATCCATTTTTATTAGGGATATGTGTTTATCAATGTTCCACCAATTTTTCAGGACAAGGGGAGTACGAGAGCAGGGAAACACACATGGGGGACATGTGGGTGCCACCTGTTAATGTTTAAGTTAGCATTAGAGTTCTTTGCATTTAAATAAGTAACAATAGCATAATATAGGATCACTGAGAAATACACAATCACAAGAGGTGCATCATTTATCCTACGAAACCCTCATGGGGGAGAAAACCCAACAAAACTTCCTTATTATAGATAACCAATATAATGCCAAGAGATAACTCAAACAAATACATAAATTCCTCTCCCAAGGATGTGCCTCTCTCTCTCTCTCTCTTCTCCAACTGCAACTCTGAAACTTGTCTCTCAATGAACAAGTGAGTGTGTATCTAACTGAGGCGCTAGCCTCCTTATTTATAAAGCACTAGCACGTGTGGAGGTGTCTTTTCACTGGCAAGGCCAACTTCTCCTTATGGGTGGTTATAACCACCTTTAGTATATTCTGGGGCCTCTTTAATATATTCTTGGTCCGACTTCTTTTTCTGCCTATTACAATTATATTTTGACCAATCCGCAAAAGGGGATTTGGTCCTTTACAATAGCCAACATGATCAATCTGCAATGGGGATTGTTCCAATGAATACTATATCAATAATAATTAGAATACACTTTGTAGTTACATTATTTCAACACTCCCCCTTAACAAGAAGGGTATTCTATAACAACATCAGGAGAGAGAGAGGACTGCATCATCAACAACATTAGGAGGATAGCATCATCAATATCATCTTGGAACACTGACTGGCGTATCTATAAATCGTCAGAAGTTTTCTCATCAGCAACATCATCATTCTCAAAGGAATGCAATCATCATCCGCATCAATATGGATTAGTATAACACTAATACATCATCATCACAGCACGAGGTTGGCTCATCATCACAATACTGGACTGGCTTTACGTCACAGCTATCAAGCTGGAAGCACAGTACTCATCTTTCTTTACGTCATAGCAATCAAGCTGGAAGCAAGATACTCGTCTTGCTTTATGTCACAACAATCAAGCTGGAATCAAGATACTAGACTGGATTTACGTCACAGCTATCAAGCTAGAAGAACAGTACTAGTCACATCTCATCTCATCATCTTGCTTTACGTCACAACAATCAAGCTGGAAGCAAGATACTCGTCTTTCTTTACGTCACAACAATCAAGCTGGAAGCAAAGTACTCGTCTTGCTTTACGTCACATCAATCAATCTGGAAGCAAGATACTAGACTGGCTTTACGTCATAGCTATCAAGCTCGAAGCACAATGTTATTCACATCTCATCTCATCGTCTTGCTTTACGTCACAACAATAAAGCTGGAAGCAACATACTAGACTGGATTTACATCACAACTATCAAGCTAGAAGCACAATACTAGTCACATCTCATCTCATCGTCTTTCTTTACATCACAACAATAAAGCTGGAAGAAAGATACTAGACTGGATTTACGTCACAGCTATCAAGCTGGAAGCACAGTACTAGTCATGCCTCATCTCATCACTACTCCCCCTTTCGAGGAAGGTCCTTTCAGACTATACCAAGATTATCTTGAAAGTGCTCAAACTTTACATGAGATATAGGCTTGGTCAACACATCAGCAACTTGTTCATCCATGCTCATCCGTGTTAACGTACTGGAGCTTTATGGATCCTCTATGCACCATGTCACGGATGTAATGATATTGGATTTCTATGTGTTTTGACCTGTCATGGAATACATGATTCTCTGTCATCTTTATGCAGCTTTGGTTTTCACATAGGATCGTGGTTTCTTCCATCTCTAGTTCAAATAGACCCTTCAACAACTTTTGACGCCATATAGCTTCGCAAATGGAAGAACACACAACAATGTATTCTTCTTCCTCTTTACTGAGAGAAATGCTGGATTGCTTCCTACTCTGCCATGAGATCGTGGTTGATCCCAAAATGAAACAACATTCTGAAGTGATCTTCCTATCATAAACACTTCCATCCCAATCTGAATCAGTGTACCCACTCAATGTGAAATCATGATCTCCATCATAACTGAGACCACAATCTAATGTGCCCTTAAGGTACCTCATCACATGTTTTGTAGCCACTAGGTGAACATGTCTGGGTTCTACCAGAAACTAACTCGAGGTGTTCACGGAAAAACAAATATATGGTCCGGTGTTCGTCGGGTACATCAACGATCCAATGATCTGTCTATACAGCGTGGCATCAATCAATTCTGACGAAGTGTCGACTAGCAGCTTCAACTTCGTTTCCATGGGTGTATTCATGGACTTGCACTCTAACATGTTGAATCACTTCAAGATTTCAACTGCATACTTCCCTTGGTTAAGGAAGATCCTCTCTGGACTCTACCATACCTAAAGACCTAAGAAATAATGCATTAGGCCAAGGTCTTTCATCTCAAATTCTAAGGCGAGCCTCTTCTTACATTCAATGATGAGATTTTCTTCTCCAGTTAAGAATAAGTCATCCACATACAACAATAATATCATTGGCTCATCGTTCATAACCTTGAAGTAAAGGTTAGAATCTGCTTTACTCTTGGTAAAGCCCAAGTTCGTCAGGAAACTGTCTATCCGACCATACCAATCTCTAGAAGCTTGCTTCAATCCGTACAGATCCTTCTTTAGCTTGCAGACATGAAACTTCCTGTCTTCACTTCAAATCCTTGAGGTTGCTCTATATACACTTCTTCTTCTATGACACCATTTAGGAAAGCTATCTTTACATCCATCTGGTGTAACTTCGACTTCATCTTAGTTGCAAGGGCTATGATGGTTCTGATCGAAGTGTATTTGGATACAGGAGCGAATGTCTCTTCATAGTCAATGCCTTCCTTTTGACAAAAGCCACGAACGACAAATATTTCTTTATACCTCTCAATAATTCCATCAACAACATTTTTATTTTGAAGAGCCATTTGGAAGATACCACATCCTTGCTCTTCGGTCTGGGAACTATTTCCCATACATTGCTCCTTATTATGGATTGGTATTCTTTTGTCATGGCATTTTCCCATTCTTTCTTATGAATGGCTTCTTCAAAGCAAGTAGGTTCTTTCTCTAGGATATCACACATCAAAGCCATATAACTGGAGAATGGCTTAGGTCTCTTCACATGTCTCATGGTTCCTTCGGGAACACCATACTTCTCTCCGTCTTGAATAAGATCTCTTGCCCAAGCAGGTTTTCTTTTATGGGAGATCGTCATCTGAGGAGGTTCTTGAAATTATACTATGTCATGATCTTCTAGAATTTCCTCATCAGGGGAAGTTATGACTTCCCTCACTAGTTCTACAGCTCTGGGAACCTCCCTCACTGATTCTGCAATTATGGGGATTACGGGTTCCTCTTCATATACTTCTTCAAGCTGGAATCTTCTCAATTTCTTGAGCACTGCATCTTCATTGAAGGTCACATCCTTGCTGATCTCAATGTGATGGTGACCTAGTATATAAATCCTGAAGACCTTGGAGACCTCACAACATCCCACAAATATTCCCTTCTTTCCTGAGGGTTCCATCTTGTTTCTCTTCTCTGTCAGAATACGTATAAATACCGGGCAACCAAATATTTTGAGATGGCTTACCTCTGGTTTCTTTCTAGTGAACATCTCTTCCGAGGTCTTGAACCCAAGTGCACTATGGGACATTCGGTTTTGTACATATACGGTTGTCATTGCTACTTCTTCCCATAAGCACATTGGAAGATCTTGATCATTGATCATGGATCATGGTCTTCACAGCGTCCATTATTGTTATGTTCTTCCTTTTAGATACACCGTTTTGTTGAGGATTATAGTGAGTAGTGAGTTCCCTCTTGACCCCAACATCTTTGCAGAAGTTCACAAACTCTTTTGAGGTGCATTCTCCTCCATTATCCAACCTGAGTATCTTGATCTTTCTTTCAGAAATATTCTCTATCAAGGCTTTGATTTCCTTGAATTTGTTGAACACTTCATCTTTAGATTTCAAAAAATACACCCAACTCTTACGAGAATAATCATCAATAAATGATACATAGTATACATACCCACTAATGGAGGATGATGGCGTTGGGCCACACACATCTCAATGAATGAGTTCTAGGACTCCTTCTGCTTTGTTGTCTCTCTTCAGAAAAGGGTTCTTGATGTTCTTCCCTTGTGCACATCCATTGCACATGCCTTCATGGTCAACCTTGAATTCTGGTAGACCTGTGACAACTTTGCATACATATGGTAGCGCCTTGTAGTTGATGTGAGCTAATATTCTATGCCAAAGTTCACATGGATTCTCAATGGCATGGGCCATGGCAACTTCTGAGTGACCCTTTATCTTATACAAGCCATTTTCTTCTTTTCCAATGATGATTGCTTCATTTATGGTTTCTCCTTTAGCCCACATAAGAACTTCTCCATATATAAAGGAAATTCTGAAGCCTTTCTTTTCTAAAGATGAAATGGAGAGTAGGTTCTTTGTCAAACTTGGCACATAGAGTACGTCCTTCATCTTCATTGAATTCCCTGAATTAAGCTTGTAGTTTGATTCTCCCACTCCCTTGATGGGATATTGGTAATCATCTCCAAGTGTCACTTTCTGAGAAAACTTATTTTCCGAAATACAAGAGAGAATATCTCTTTGACCTATCATGTGCTTGGAGGCACCACTATCAATGAGCCAAGTGTCCTCTCCAGGTGTTACCGATCCTGAGAGGACCGAGATTAAGACATAGACTTTAATCCGTTATCTTATCATATTTGCGAGTGGCTCTTCATCTTCGACTGCATGGGCATGGTGCCTCTTATTTTTCCTCTTGTATTCTTCTTGTCTAGCTGGACAAAACTTCGCAATGTGTCCCATCTTGTCACAGTGGTAGCATGGTACAGATGAGTAATCTCTATCCTTTCATTGTCCTTTCTTCTAGAATCTCTTTGGATGAGATTCTTTATGACTAAATTTTTTTTGGGGTTGAGACTCTTTATAAGTCTCTTTCTGGAAGTAATACTTCTTCCTTCCTCATTTAGTGTGAGTAGCTAGGGCTTGATCTTTATCTCTTGCTAGTAAGGCCTCTCGGTTAGCTACTCTTGATTCTTCTTGAATGCATTCTTCCCAAAGACTATCAAATTTTATTTTCTCCTTTCTTGCATAAATGGTTTGGATGAATGCATCCCAAGGTCTTGTGAGACCATTGAGGTCTGTCATTACGAGTTCGTCTTCATCTATGGTATCTCCAATTCCTTCTAATTGTTCATTGAATTATGATATTTTGGAGAAGTATTCTTGGATTGATTCTCCTCTCTGCATCCTTGTATTCTTGAGTTGAGTTCTTAGATTCATCTTCCAGTTTATATTCTTTCCTTCATATAGTCTGTTTATGGCATCAAACATTTCTTTCAAAGTCTTCTTTGATGATACATAGGGAATCATGTGATCTTTGATTGAATCTGCAATGATTCTTTTGGCCCTGATTGTGTCCTTTTGGCGCTCGAAATTTCCTGCAACATCATCGGGCTCCGACACTTCTTCTTTGATGAATCTTGCTAATTCATTCTCTTTAAGAATGAGGCCAATCCTATACTTCCAGGCATGGAATTTTTCCACACCTTCTAGTTTGTCAACAATCTTAATGCTTGCAGACATCTTTTACATGAAGCTGGGAAAATGTCCAAAAATGAAAATGTTCAAAATTAAATTTTGAACTTACCAGGAGGTGTGCTTGGCTGAGGCAAGTAGCCTGGTGTGTTTGGATCTGAGAAAATCCAACTTTTTCCCTTCCAAACTTGATCTGCGGATTTCTAGACTGTTGCTTCTGGTTTTCTGGTGCCTCTGGTACTCTTGTACTTCTGGTACTTCTGGTACTCTGGTTTTCTGGTACTTTTGGTACTTTGTGAAACTAGGGTTTCACTTTCTGGGAGATCTAGCCACTGAAAAGTTGCGCTGAGGATGCCAAAGTGATCATTGAGGGAGGGCACACTTTTCTATATGGTTTGAGGGTTGAAACACCTCACCAACAAAAATCTCTAATTTGCATGTACGACAACAGTGACGTTTTTCACTTTCTCTTATGAAAGATGCTCTCTTCAGCTTAGCTCTGATACCATGTTAATGTTTAAGATATTATTAGAGTTCTTTGCATTTCAARAAATAACAATAGCATAAGATAAGATCACTGAGAAATACACAATCACAAGAGACACATCATTTATCCCGGGAAACCCTCATGGGGGAGAAAACCCAACAAAACTTCCTTATTATAGATAGCCAATACAATGCCAAGAGATAACTCAAACAAATACAGAAAGTCCTCTCCCAAGGATGTGCCTCTCTCTCTCTCTCTATTCTCCAATTGCATCTCTGAAACTTGTCTCTCAATGAACAAGTGAGTGTGTATCTAATTGAGGTGCTAGCCTCCTTATTTATACAACATTGGCACGTGTGGAGGTGTCTTTTCACTGATAGGGCCAAMTTCTCCTTCTGGGTGGTTATAACCACCTTTAGTATATTCTGGGGCCGACTTCTTCTTCTGCCTATTACAATTATATTTTGACCAATCCGCAAAAGGGGATTTGGTCCTTTACAATAGYCRACATGATCAATCCGCAATGGGGATTGTTCCAATGAATAATATATCAATAATAATTAGAATACACTTTGTAGTTACATTATTTCAACTCCAAATTTTAGGGAAATTCATGGAGGAAAGGGGGATTTTGGGGTCCCTAGAATAGGGGTCCCCATCTCTAAAATTATAAAAATAATAATAATAATGATAAAATCCCAACAATGACAATTTATCCCATGAAAATTCTACGTTGTGCTATGTAAATAGTAAATAGTAAATTACTAAATTCAAGTTTGTAAATGATATAAACATAATTCAGATTCAAATTCAAAAAAGAAATATTGTATACATTGATTTAGATTCAACATTCATGTCAATTGGGTTTATCTCGGGTGGTTGGGATGAATGATTGTTATCCTCCCCCCCTAGGTTCAATTCCCATAAGTGACATGTTGAGCTCTTAGTGAATATATTATTATAATTGATTTGAGCCTTGTTGTTGACTGGCCTTGTGCCCTGAATATTCTAGGGTTTATTGTGGGTACCATCCTCGAAATGAGGGGAATTACTGGAGGATTTTCCTCTAGTTTTGTAACCTGGAAAAAATGATTCAACATTCATCATTCTAGAAATTTCTAATTAGTACTAAGAAAAACAAACAAGTTGCACAAAATGTGGAAACATGTACAGTTTTTGAAATGGAAATGCCTAGACCCACCCAAAATGGGTACGAGGAGGAAACATGGTATATAAAAAATACAAAAAACATAGATACATAAGTTTTTTAAATAACTCATTATCTTGCAAGAAAATAAGAATGATACACATAAATGACATTTTAAAAGGAGAGTCATGTCTATATTAAATTTGATAGGTGATTACATGATGTGAAATCCCATAGGTTGGTCGTATTGACTAATGCCAATCCCATACCCTCATACATGATAGAATCCACTGGAAATGCTACAATATTGTTAATCCTAAAATCCTGAAAATTGTAAGTCTACTGAATTCTAAATGGGATATGAAATGATAATTTCTTCATATGAAGTATAATGAGGTTGGAACCACTCTCAAACATCTTGAAACAATTAATGGTAATGTTAAAAAATCAAGTAAAAGGATAAAAAAGGTAAGATAAAGGAGAATGCGAAATTTTAGAAAATGTAAGATAAAGGAGAATGTCAACTTTTAGAAATGGTAAGATAAAGGAGAATGTCAACTTTTACTTTAAGAATTTAATATTACCATTAATTACCAAGGTCAAAAACTTCTTAAAACTCAACCCCTTATCTTTCTTTTTTTTAAATGGTTGTTGTAAAACAAATCGGGGAGGAAAGGGGGTGGGGAGTTGGTGCATGGGCATCCGCCTTTTAGGTGGGCGGTGCCAGATGCCTCCTTTTGTGAGGGGGGACACCCATACACACCCCTTTTTGGGAAGCATGCTCCCCACATTAGGGACACATTTCTCGATGCATTTCCTCATTTTCATAAAAAGGAGGCATGGGGAAACATTTCCCAAGGCATATCTTGCCCATGGAGCATGAGAAGTGAGGGGGCATGCCCCCCACCTTGGGGGATGCATCCTTATGGAACAATGGTATTTATTATTTAATCCATCGAGGGCATACTCACTTATCTATAGAAATCTTATATTCAACAACATTGTCTAGAAAAACAAAACCAATAATGGTGGCTAGGGTTAGCTATCATAGTAGAGTATAGAAACATACCCAATTATGATTTATACTCATTGATTTTTGATGAATTTATATAAATTTAATCCGCTTTCTTTAGATTCCCCGTTTTAGAACTTCATCTTTAAAATCTGTTGAATGTAGTGACTTAGTGTGAAACAATTATTTAATACATCAAGAAACTGCTCTAAGCCTTATCAACCAAATGAAGAAGTCTAGGAAAAAAATAGAAGGTATAATACACTTGCTTACAAAGCTAAGTGTCTCCAAAGAGAGCTACCTTTCAGTGAAATATCTAAAAGGTGTCATTGCATGGTTTCCTTGAAAACTTACATTCTCCAAAAATGTGCACAATATCCTTCTTTTTCCCACACTATATGTTTGACAACACATGTATTCCAACAAAGGACGAACACCTTCAGTAACCACTTAGACAACTAGATAAAATATCAACACACTGATGTTTTGACATGGTAAAACCACTATGGGGAAACATCCACGACCCCAGTCAACGTGGTCACTTAGAACAATTTATTAATGCAAAAGAAAAATATTACAGAGACATTTACAAGAGATTTTCTCACAATCGATTATCGACAAATTACCCTCCACACTCTTTAAACAGAGATCATGGATCAATCGTGTGTTAACCCATAGATCAATGTAGCCATCAAGATTGAGGAGAACATGTTAAGCCCTAATATTGGCTCATTACCCCTTAATTGGGGCATATTATATTAGTAATGCTATTTTATTTATGTCGTCTTTAGGCCATTAGTTGTAATTATACCTCCTAATCTCCTATATATACCAAGGAGACATTTTCATTTTGAATCATCTTATACTTGAACATTTAAGTGGGGTAAAAGGAGGTTTCCCCCTCAAAGAGGCTTATTATCTGAAATTATCTCTTTTTCAAGGTGTTGAGTACTTTTCCTGAGGTTTTTCTATACTATATTGAAGTTTGGTTCTTAACATATGGTATCAGAGCTCAAGGTCTTAGGGTTTCGCTGCTACATCTGAGACACCGTGGCATTTTCGCTATAACGTTTTTTCTACAATGTTTCAAAAGGAACCGCTTGGAGGATATTTTATAGACAGATCAAGGTACGTTAGGTTCAAAATTAAGCTCCTGAGGCCTTATACTTTCGGAGATACAGCCTGTACAAGATAGGGTTCTGGAATCATCCTGAAATGAGTCATTGTGGAATTTTTTCTATAAAAAAATTTCTGTAATGTTTTAGACCCTGAACTCTGGAGGCCATTTACAGAAATTAGTAAGGTATATGTGGTAAAAATTTCAGCTTCTCGGTCATCTTAAAATTGTAGATACACCTTGTGTAAGATAGGGTATCTGACTAGTCCTATTGACTAGTCTCAAGAAGGTGTTCCAGGTAAAACAATCATAACTTCTTGCTAGAGTATCCAAATTGAGTGGGACTAGTTGCATTGGA
>ML780916.1:305131-321627 GCA_009831015.1 Picea engelmannii
TACCAAGGAGACATTTTCATTTTGAATCATCTTGTACTTGAACATTTAAGTGGGGTAAAAGGAGGTTTCCCCCTCGAAGAGGCTTATTATCTGAAATTATTTCTTTTTCAAGGCGTTGAGTACTTTTCCTGAGGTTTTTCTATACTATATTGAAGTTTGGTTCTTAACAGAACATGAGCGATTGTATCACTCTATGTCGAGAACATATCATGACCATCATATTTCCTAACTACAAATGCATACTAAAGAAACACACTAAGAAACACACTTTTACCTAATGACACATTAGACCAAGTTGATCTTAACTAAATCCTAAGTGTTTAAATATCCTAACAAGCCCCCCTTAAAAACAACTTGGGATAATATTGAAGGATTTACAAAGGTGAAACAACATGAGAAGGAAGGAGGCATTAGAGCCTATCCCCCCTTAATAACAACTTCTTGAAACCTAACATAGATCGAAGTTTGGAAAACTTTGCTTTTATAAGAGACTTTGTGAATATGTCAACAACTTGATCTTCTATAGGGAAAAATAGCACTTCAATAACTCAATCATGAATGAGCTTTATGATGAAGTGCATATGTAGCTTGATGTGTTTGCTACGCTGATGTTGAATTGGGTCTTTGGCAAGCTTGATGGAAATATGATTTTCACACCAAAGGGTGGTCAGATGCTACTGCTGGAATCCAAACTCTGAAAGGATCTGTCAAAGCCACAAGGCTTCTTGACTTGCATTAACCACTGCTTGGTATTATGATTTTTCTAAAGAAAGAGAAATATCTTGTTGTTTCTTACAAGCCCAAGTGACAGGTCCTGAACCAAGGTTTAAAACATAACCTGCAGTAAAATTTTGATCATCAGGGTTGTCGACCCAATATGAATCAATGAAACCAACCAATAAAGCAATCCCCCTTGAACTATAATGTATCTTGAATTGAATTGTAACCAAAACATACCGATGTACTATTTTAACTGATTTCAAATGGCTTTCATGGGGTGTTTGCATATATTGGTAAACAAGACCAACATCAAAGGAAAGATTAAGATGAATATGATTCAAGTATAAGAGGCTACCAAATAACTGACGGTACAAAGTGGCATCAACTTCAGGAGAAGTATAGGTGGAAACAATTTTGGCTCCAGACTGGAAGGGAGAAGGGTCGAATGGTTTTGAATATTCCATGTGAAAGAGATGAATAAGGTCACAAGCATTCTTAGACTAGGAAAGAAATATTCCTTCCTTCCTTGATTTGAAAAACTTGGAGGCCAAGGAAATAGTGCAAATATCCCAAGTCAATCATTTCAAATTTATTATTAAGGATGATTTTCACATGGGTTAAATTTTTTGGGTCATTACCAGTGAGGATAAGATCATCAACATAAATAACAAGGATTATGAGATGGCTTCCTACTTTCTTGGTATAGACATTATGATCAGAATGGCAACTAGAAAATCTGATGTCAAGAAGAAAGTTGTCCATTTTGGCATACCAATATAAGGGAGCTTGCTTAAGACCGTAAAGAGATTTCTTAAGGTGACAAACAAGGCTAGAGTAATTCTGGACATAGCCAGGAGGTTGTTCCATGTAGATTTATTCTTGCAAATTGCCATGCAAGAAGGCGGATTTGACATCCATCTAATGTGAGGTTGCAATCGATAGAAGAAGGCAGATGGAATTCATTTTGGCTATAGGGTAAAAGGTTTCATAAGAGTCAACACCTTCAACTTGGGAGAGTCCTTTGGAAACTAACTGAGCCTTGTGTCTTTCAACACTTTTATCTGATGCATACTAAGTTTTGTATACCCATTTACACCTGACAAGTTTTCTTCCTTTCGGAAGAGGTACGAGATCCCAAGTATCATTCGCCATTAAAGAGTGACACTCTTCATTCACTGATGTATCCAAATATGGATGACCTAAATCTTTTGAAAATGTCTGTGGATCATGAGTCTCTGAAACTTGAGCCAAAAGAGAAGAGGCTCGCTGGAATTGTGAACATGTCCGATGTTGATCTGAAGGATCACCGACGATATCACCAGTTGCTTCTTGTGTTGAACAGACCCATATTGGAAGCGATGGTGTTGGTGTAGGTTCTTGTTCAATGGTCTCATATGGAGGAAGGTGATAAGGTGGAGGTGGATTTTCATCCTCACTGTCATCATCTGAAGAAGAAGAAAGCAGAATAGGAACAAAAGATGGCACAAACAATGAAGATAGATCACAATTCGAAGAAGGCACAAACATCGAATTAGGATCGTAGGCCAAGAGATTTTCATCAAATTTAAAATCTCTTCTTATAATCATTTCATTGGAATGAGGTTGAAGAAGTATGTAATCTTTGACATCTTCAAATTATCCAACAAAATTACACTTATCAATTTTAGGTTGTAAATATTTCCTTTTCTCATCAGGAATGTGAGCCCATGCTACATTTCCAAATACATGGAAGTGACTTACATTTGGCTTAATTTTATTCCATGCTTCTTCTTGTGTTATAGTTTTTAGATCCTTTGTGGGAGTGAAATTTACTATGTAATTTGCATAGTTAATGGCTTACATCCAATAATTAAGACTTAATCCCTTAGATTGGATCATACAATCAACCATTTATTTTACTGTGAGATTCTTTCTCTCAAAAACACCATTTTGTTGTGGTGTATATGGAATAATGTGTTGCATTTGGATGCCATGTGCAGTGCATTAACTTGTAAATTTATTGTTCACATATTCACCTCCATTATCTGTTCTTAACCTTTTAAGTTAATGTCCATATTTCTTTTCTATAAGGGCCTTGTAGGCCAAAAAAATTTCAAAAACTTTGCTCTTAAGTTTTAAGAAGTAAACCCAAGTGAATATAGAAAACTTATCAATGAAAGTTAAGAAATAATTTCACCCATAAAAAGGAGAAGAAAGTGCATCTCACAAGTCACCGTGAATAAGCTTCAAAGGGGTCGATGCATGCCAAGATTCACATTTGTCAAAACTTTATCGGCGATGTTTGTGGAGAACACAACCAACACAAACACCATCTCTGGAAGAAAACTAAAATATTAATATATAACTTATAGCTTATAATATACATATATTATGTATTTATAACCTTCAAAGGCAATATGAATTTTATGTAAACTACTTCAAAGGTATACCAAGCTTCCTAATGGAAAATACACAGAGATTGTCATCCACTAGATGGAATATGGACAACGTAGTGGAGAAAGGCACATAGGTATCTGACATCAAGCATTCCAACAATCATATATGGTACAGATTCTCACTCTAGGGGATTGTGGCTAGGGTTTCCCTAGCCGCATCTCGATCCATAGTCACCTTGTCTCTCCTCCTCCTGATGCCACATCCCCCTCCTCGCGGGCTCGATGGACAATGGGAGTTTTTCTTCCTAGTGGTGGTCGCGCTCTCTCTTGGAGCGGATCTCAACTTATTATGGTGCTTTGTTTGGAGGACGTGCTCTCCCCGGAGTGGATCTGGTCTGTGCTTCTTCTGGTGCGCGACTTTGATTATGGATGATGCCTTATGCTCCAGATCTGGCCCTATGCAGTCTATTTCTTTTTTATGTGGGGTGTCGGTCTCTGGATTCCATTGCCATTTGCTCGCAGAGTTCAGCATGGAGGTGGTCGCGTCTTTGGAGCGGATCTGTTTTTGTTTGAGGTTTGAAGCCAAGCTCGCAGGTGCATCGTACGATGCTTTTGTTCTCTGGAATTTTAAGATCAGAGCTGTGTTTTTGGTACTTAATCGTTTGTATGCGGGTTGCTGGTCATTTTTCTTCAACCTTTAGTGTGTGCAGGAGTTTTCAGAAGTTTTCCTCTGGGTTGGAACTCACCAATCCATACCAACTAGTATGTTCAGAGGATATTAAGTTTCTTCGGTGGTCTTGGTGGCTAGGGATCCTTGCGTCTCCCTCGGGTCTGTTTTTTGGAGTGGAGGTTGGGGTTTCTAATTGGGGTTTGAATTAGAACTTTGAGGTCCTTCTTTTTTGGGCATGCAGTGTCGATTTTTTGTAGCCGGGTCAACACTTTGAGTTATGAAAACACATTACCCCCTTTCCATTTTTGAAGATCACGTGATTTGGTAAAAGGAATCTAATGTAAAGTGATGCATGCGATGAACATTACACATACAATATAGAGTGTGGCATAAGTGGTAAAAATGGGAACAATGTTTATTCAAAAGTTTCTCCTTTGATTTTCTTTCTCTAGACAACATCATCTTCAAGGATAAAATAACAATCAAGTGTTGGCACAATAACTAGAAATACTCCCCATAAAACCTCTCAAAAAACTCGCATGAACTTAGCACATGAAGGTATCTCAAAACACACATATAACTTATTCACACTAATGGTAGCAAGACATATACATATAATTTTCATTATACACAATACAATTACAATAGAATAATGCATTGCATGCACTAGGCCTTGGCATTCCCTCTCTCTATTTCTACATCAACTCTATTTTATATGATGGAAAATACCACCATCTTAAACCCACAATCACAGAGTTTTCAACAATCTGTCGTAGTCAATATTCCGAATGCTTGTTTTCCCTTGGATCAACACGAACAAACACTTGAATTTACCTTTTTCTACAGTGCTAAATTGCACTTTGTCATAGATAAATATGCATGGAATTTCCACTACACAGATATGCCTCTATACGAAAGCATCAACGAACAATGTTGATGAAATCTATTGTAGGGAATTTTGTTTGAAATTCAAAAAATAATGTGGGTGTGTCGCAGCTCACTCTACGTGCGAAATCCTTCAATAATACTAACCTGTCGCGGATCTTTACAAGGTGTTCCACTGCGCCAAATCATGATTTTTTGTTACTGTGAAGACTAATACTCAAGAAATATCCTTTTAAACATATTTTTAGAACTTGTTGAGATTAATTATGCACAATCTTCCTGCAATCATATAAACTTGTCACTCTACCAAGATAGCTTATATATAGAATTTAACAATCCCAACACACAGTGTGACAACACCACATGCTTTGTTCTTTATTTTTATCAATGAAGGAGTGCATTTACACAAGAAATCTCTTTCCTTCTTGGTCTTTTTGGACTTATGCAATCCACACTTTTACATATTCAATCTCACACACACTTGCTAACCTCTGCCTCGTACAATAAATTAAATATATGTCGAGCTCTCAGATATCTCACAAACAAAATGAATCCTGAGTTATCTTAACAAATGCCTAAATTATAGATCTACTCCTAATATTTAGCAACAAACTTAACACCTATGACAAACAAATTTCTATCTAATCAACAAACTCGACGAAAATTTCTTCTAGAGGCATTTTGTAATTATTACAAATATAATAAAATAAATTAGGAAACCAACTCCCTTGGTAAATGTTTGGGACCCATAAGGTCAATATTAAGATTTATTGTCAGACGCTCATGCATCAGACTCCCGGGGAATAAAATAACTATTCATCAGGTCTTCAAGGTCTGCTCCATACTTGGAAATTTCAGTTGTTATCATCCAAGTAGCTGTAGATTTTAACCTTATACAATATTTACTGCAAACAGATTTTCAGTGAAAGAACAGAAAAGATACAATGGAAAATACAAACATTACACACAGATTTTTCCCCTGGAAACCCAAACTCGGAAAACCAACATATTATATATTCATTCATAGTGATGCATTGTTTACGATACAATATACATATAGGAGACAACGACATCCAAACCCCTAACCCAATGACATGGATTAGTCAACAACCCTAATTCCTTAACCAGAAATAGAAAACCATCGGCAAAGAAACCATGTGCCGAAAAACCACCTAAATATGTGAGATGTTTCCCGAGGCAAAAAAAAATGTCTAGGGGGCGTTGCCCCCAAACCCCCCATGCGTGGACACAACTTCTCGTGCAAATAATATAACACATACCCAACAGTAACATCCTCCCTTGGTCGACCTTTCCATTTGACCAAGTACTGGAAAAACTCCTTGCCTTTGGTTTTCCTTAGTAACTTCTTATCCAATATTGCCTCAATTTCCTTTTGCACTGCTCTGGGTAGTTGTTCTTTCCATTCTACAATTTGATTTTCATCACTTACAGGTTCATCTGCTGAAACATCCTATGTCCCCTTGAAGGGATACAAATATGCAACATTGAATATTGGAGAAATTTTAACACCACTTGGAAGTTATATTTCATATGCATCAGAAGAAAATTTCCTTAAAATTGTACATGGTCCAATATTTTTAAGCTTTAGTTTGTTATAAGTCCCTACATGAAACCTCTCTTTCCTCAAATACGCAATGACCAAATCACCAACCTCAAAATTCATCGATATTTTCTTCATGTTTGCTCATTGCTTATACTTATGGTTGTTGTCCTGCAATTTTTGTTTGACCCTTTCCTGCAACTCTTGCTTACTCACTACAAAATCCTCACCATCGACACTTCTCGATTCTTGTTTTCCCAATTTCCTTAACTCATACACTCCCCTAAGATGCATTCCATACAAAATTTGCAATGCACTCATCCATGTGATTCTATTTGGTGAGTCACTATATGCAAACTCAACTTGAGCAAGCATTTGATCCCACTGCCTAGGGTTCTTATTCACAAGACTTCTTAAAATATTTCCTAGATTTCTATTTACTACCTCAGTGTGTCCATTGGTCTGTGGATGACAGGATGAGATAAAACTGAGATTAGTACCAAGATTTTTCCATAAGGTTCTCCAAAAGTGTCCCACAAATATAGTATCTATGTCAGAAACTATACTTTTGAGTAAACCATGCAACCTTACAACCTCTTTAAAGAATAATTTTGCAACATTTGTCGAATCACCAGTCTTCGTACAAGCAATGAAATGATCCATTTTTGAAAAATTATATACCACAACATAGATTGAATCATTACCTCTCTGTGATCTTAACAATCCCAACACAAAATCCATACTCACTGCATGCCATGGCCTGCTTGGAATGGGTAGTGGCTGATACAACGCTCTATTCTAACTTCTCCCTTTAGCATGCTGATAAATTCTGCACTTCTCCACAAACTTATTCACTTTATTCTGCATACTTGGCCATTAATAAAAATCATTTACTTGAGCAAATGTTCTATCTTTTCCAAAATGTCCTGATAGTCCTCCACAGTGTTTTTATTTTATCAGACTTCCCCTCATCGAACACTTTGGTATGCACAATTTACTATTCTTGAACAACAATCCTTCTTGTGTCATATAGTCCAACCATTGACTTTTGTTACCAGCAACGGGATTTTCACAAGCCACATAGGCATCCTTAAAATCTACATCATCTCGATACATTTATTTTAAACCATCAAAGCCTAAAGTGTTGACTTGGAATTCTTGCAAAACTAAATTAATTCTACTCAAAGCATCAACAACCTTATTAGTCTTACCACTTGTGTGTTTAATCACAAAGGTAAAATTCTACAGAAATTCAACCCACTTGGCATGTATTTGATTCAATTTTGGTTGACTACTTATAAATTGTAATGCATGATTGTCATTGTACATAACAAATTCCTTGGGCATGAGGTATTGCCTCCACTTCTTAAGCACTCAAACAATTAAATAAAATTACTTGTCATAAGAGGAGTATTTTTGTTTTGCCTCATTTAATTTCTTGCTAAAATATGCAATTGGTCTTTTCTCCTGACTCAAAACGACTCCTATTGTAGTCCCACTAGCATCGGTCTCAACTTGAAAGAATTTATCAAAGCTTGGCAAAGCTAACACATGCTTTTCAATAATATTTTTCTTCAATAGTTTAAAATTTCTATCGGTTGCTTCAGTCCACTTAAATGGTTGTTTTCTTTCTTTGATATTTTCTGCAATAAGTGCACATATCTGACTGAAATTTCAGTTGAACTTTCTATAAAAACAAGTCCATGGAAACTTCTTACCTCAAATATATTTCTTGGGGTTGGTCAATTCATAATTGCTTGAACCTTTTTTGGGTCCATCTTCAAACCTTCTGCAGATACTACAAACCCCAAATATATCAACTCCCTCTTCACAAAACTGCATTTCTTCAATTTTATCGGTAGTTTTTCCTTCTGCAGGGTACTCAAAATCATCTTAAGATGCCTTAAATGTTCCTCTTTTGTCTGGCTATAGATCTGACATCTAGATAGACTATCACAAACTTTCCAATAAATTACTTTAATACCTCATTCATTAACCTCATAAATGTACTAGGATCATTTGTGATCCCAAAAGGCATCACCAACCATTCATACAGTCCATTATTAGTCTTGAAAGCAATTTTCCATTCATCCCCTTCTCTGATTCTAATTTGATGGTATCCACTCTTTAAATCAATCTTTCAAAATTATTTTGAACCACTAAAACAATCCATCAAATCATCTATGTGAGGCAATGGAAATATTTACCTTATGGTGATTTTGTCGATTGCTCTGAAGTCAGTGCACATGTGCCATCCTCCATCCTTATTTGGGATAATTACTATTGGTATAGCACATGGACTCAAACTCTCTTTCACCAAACCTTTTTATAACAGCTCTTGTACCTGCCTTTTAATATCTTCATTCTCTTGTGGAGTCATTCTATAGGCTTCTTTATTAGGAAAACTTGCTCCTGGAATTAAGTCAATATGATGGCTAATACTCCTTAAAGGGGGTAATGCATTTGGAAAATCATCAACTATAATATTAGCAAACTCATCTAGCATAGCTTTAACTTCTATAGGTAAATAATCTAGATTTGTAGAATGAGTATTACCCTTGGCTTACCAATTAAAGAAAAATGTACCTCCTCTCTCTTATTCACTTCTTGTAGCAACTCCTTCCCACTTATCAGTAGTACACTTGGACTAGCTTCTTCTTTGGCTCCTTCATCCTGCAAAGGAAACAACACATGCATGTGTCCATCTTTTTCTAGAGAATAGGTGTTCCTCCTACCATCATGAATGGATTTTCTATCATACTGCCATGGTATTCCCAACAAAATATGGCAAACATTCATCAGCATTATGTCACATAATATCTCATCCTATTAGCTACCAATTTGAATTTCCACCTTACACTGTTCATTCACCAAAACCTAATGTCCTTTTTGCAACCATGACACTTTATAGGGATTTGGATACACTGTCCTTTCAGTCCCAACTTCTCAACCATTTCATTGGAAACCAAATTATATGTGCTACCACTATCAATAACAACTTTACCACACTTACCTCCTGACTTGCATACAATCTTGAATACACTTTTCCTCTACGTTGGTTCTTTAGCTTCCTTCTTTGATTTGATTAGAACTCTTTTCAACAACAATGATTCCCCTACCTTAGGAACTTATTCTTGTGTGACAACCTTCACATCTTCTTCCTTTGATTGTGCTATATTTGCATTTCTTTGGCCCGCTTCCTTGTTCTATGGATAATCCCATGACATGTGTCCTATTTTACCACATGTGTAACATCTCATTTCTTTGCCTCTTCCTTGACCTCTCAAGAAATATCTTCTGCCTCTTGATTCTCCTCCTCTTGGTGACTAGCTACTTGAACTTCCTGCCTCTTCTTTTGAAGGTTGAAATCTTCCTCTGTTAGATTGTCCTTTGCCTCTTGCTAGACTCCTTCCTTTGTTTATTTGGCTCTACTTTCTGGCCAGCTTCTCTTCTTCCTTCAAAGCTTCTTGGTATGCATCTTCAATAGTTCTCACGGACAAAAGGTTGATTTCATCTTGAATTTCATACCTCAAACCATTTATGTATCTAGCAACCTTCTCAACATCTTCCTCAATGTAACCATCTCTATTGTTCAACATATAAAATTACTTTGTGTATTCCTATACCATCATAGTTTTATGTCTAAGGTTTTGCAATTGTCTAAACAAATTCAATTGATAATCCTTAGGCATGAACTTACCTTTAAATTTGGCCAACATTGTGTCCCAACTCTTGATCTTAGCTTTTCCTTTTCTTCTTTTCTCTGACTACAACTCATCCCACCATAGAGTTGCATGTCCCTTTGGCCTAGTCAGTGCATGTTTCAACTTCTTCTCCTCTTCTACCTCTTCATAATCAAAATATTCATCCATGGAATTTATCCAGTCAAGTAATTCATCAACATTTAAATTATCTTCGTACATGGTCACTTCCATATTAGGCTTGGATACAACTCTTGTGACCATTCTTACTAGTTTTTCATCTGTTGTTTCTACTCCTGGAGCTCCTTATGTTTCCTCGTCAAAGCCTATATCTTCACTCTCACTGACATATCCTATGCCAGGTTCTCTCCTCTGAGTTTTCTCTGTGGCCTTCATCCTTTCTTGGATGCGCCTTAGCTCGTAGTGTGATTCATCAGTTACCACATTCCTACCTCTGCCTCCTCGCGTGGGTGGCATGGTTTCTTAGATACAATGTCGCTCTAATACCAAAAATGATGGAAAATACCACCAACTTCAACCCACAAGAACATATTTTTCAACACTCTGTCGTAGTCAATATTCAAACTGTTTGTTTGGCCTTGGATCAACACGAGAAGGCACTCAAATTTACCATTTTCTACAACATTGAATTGCACTCTGTCATAGATAAATCTGTGTGGAATTACCACTATGTGGATATGCATCTACGCAAAAGAATCAATGAACAATGTTGACGAAATATGTCGCAGATAATTCTGCACAAAATTCAACAAATAATGCAGGTGTGTCACAGGTCACTCTACGCGCGGGATCTTGCAATAATACTCACCTGTCACAAATATTTATGGGGTGTTCCACTGCGTAAAATCGTGATTGTTTGTTGCTAAGAAGACTAATACTCGAGAAATATTATTTAAATAGAATTTTAGAAATTGCTGAGATTAATTGCGCACAATCTTCTTGCAATCACATAAACTCGTCACTCTTCCAAGATAGCTTATAAATAGAATTTAACAATTCCAGCAGACAGTGTGACAAAATGAAAACACACAGTGCGACAACACCACACACTCTATTCTTTCTTTTTATCAATGAAGGAGTACATTTACACATGAAATCTCTTTCCTTCTTGGTCTTTTTAGACCTGTGAGATCCACACTTTTACATATTCAATCTCACACACACTCACTAATCTCTGCCTCTTACAAAGAATTCATATATCTCAAGCTCTTGGATAGCTCACAAACAAAATGAATCCTGAGTTATGTTAACACATGCCTAAACTAGATATTTGTTCCCAATATTTAGCAATAGACTTAACACCTATGAAAAACAACTTGATATTTAATCAACAAACTCGACGAAATTGTCTTCTAGAGGCATTTCATAACTATTACAAATATAATAAAAGAAATTAGGAAACTAGATCCCTTGGTAAATGTTTGTGATCCATGACGTCAATCTTAAGATTTGTTGTCAGATGCTCCTGCATCATTATCTATACTCCTACCTTTCTATATTCTCTTCCAGGAAAACCTACGACTATGGAATTTTTGTATGGCCCTTACATCATCTCTTGTTATCGATAGAGGGACCTTTTTTCAATCTTGAACTATGTTATTCATTCACATTCTTTCTTGTAACTATTGCAATTTTTTATCCCCCAACTTCTTGGATTTAATACTTGGCCTTCTTGTACATTGCCTTATCCTCATCCACATATCCACACCACCACTTTATTTTCTTGATTGTCTCCTATTTGAATTCCTTGGTTTGTAATTTTTTCATGTAACTTCTTTCATGTTCAATGTTCATTCATGTTTAGTCTTCATCCACATGGCATTCCTTTACTTATCTACAAATGCTTCTTGACCCTCTTCATTCATTGAAATATTTTTAAAATGCCCACATCATCTCGAAATATTTCCTCATAGTTCGCCATTGGTGTCCAACTACATTCCTCGATTGGATTGATAAATCTGACGCCTCTCATGACTCTTGATAAGTACCTTCTCCATATTCATGCATCGGGCTCAATACTATTTATCCATCATCAATCTCTCTTTGTTAGATGATTCTCATTTCTCTGTCACCTCCTTCATATCATCTCTCAATATTTAATACCAAAAAGTTCTTAGATTTATCGATTGTTATTTCCTCATATCTCTCCAAAAGTATTGAGACTTCACTTCCACTGTGGATCACGCCTCACATAAATGCTCTTCAAGTTCTGAGGGTTCAACCCTTTCTTAATAGCGAGTGGTTTGAGATACAACTCAAGCTATTGATTTGTAATATTTGACAACTCTCATATATTTGGAGCCACCTCTACTCATCTCCTTGAAAACACTGAGGGTCGATCTCGTCTGTTGATCATCACATGATCAAACAAACCTTTCTTTTTGTCCCACATTGATCTTGTATCTCGCCAACCATTTATCCCTTCACAACTAATGACTATCAGGGTTTTGAGATGATCCTCACCCAAATGTTACACGACTCCCAAAGACTCAATGTAGGACCCTTGGGCCCTCTAACTTCCTAAATTAATATGCATCCTCTCATTCCTTGTGATGTAAACTTTAATTTTTTTGCAAGTGTAGTGCCTCATTTTACCTTATTATTATTATAAATCAAACTTATTCTTTGAAGGTGTTTGATTCACAAATGACTTGGTTATTGACTCTTATTATGATGATGAGACTAGATTTTAAATATGATTGAGTAAACATGAGAATGTTGATTTAGTTAAGTCAATTTCATGTGATGCTTAGATAAATATTTAATGCAATGATATGATGAAAATAGTGTTAACGATAAATTCATTGGATGATTTTTACATGAGACTTGGATTTTATTACTACGGATATTACTAATGGTTTTTCTAGTGTCGTAGAGAACTATAAAAGCGTGTTGACGTGAAAAACCATTCACATGAACTAGGACTCCGGATTTAGCCAGGAAGTAGTAATTATATGATAATATGTTTCGTATAATTGATTTTAATGATGAAAAATATTGATGAAAAAGTTAAATGAATGCAGGCACAGGGAATATACTTTCCCATTCGACCCACACATGGGAAATGATGTTGTATAGAGTTAAACCGGGTACTATCAGGAGGGGTGGAGCAGTGTCTTTGCTTCCACCTATTAGCACTCCTACCGTGGTCGGAATTGAAAAGCATAGGAGAATTTTACTTGGCGGTTGCATGTTGTTGTGAGGGTAGGCCATGGATTCAATCACTCATGAGAACCAACTGAGGGGCGGACAATAAGGTGAAATCCTTATTCCTCAACATACATTAGTCTCTCAATAAGGGAAACAACAAGAATTAACAATGTCTCCATAGTTGCGCCAATTTTCCCATTGCTCAAGGTCGGATACTTGAAGGGCATGTATGCATGACACCCTTAATATCCTTATGAAAATTGAAATGAAAGTAAAAGTGAAAAATGATTTAAATGCATAATACAAAGAGAACTATTCTTAGGCATTTTAATTAAGGGAAAACAATAATTATTGTCATTCATTTAGAAAGAGAAACTAAACAATGGTTTAGTTAACATCTTGCATTAGTAACCATTCTTAGTAAAGTCAAAGTAAAATAAAAACAATAAGAAGGAAAGATTAGGTTATTAATGTTGGAGATATTACACACACACCTATAATTATTTTCCTAAGTTTTACAGTCCAATGTTGAGAACTCTTCCTTAGATGAGAATATTCTCTCTAGAGAATATTTCCCTACAAAATAGGATGTTTCTCTTCAGTTTAGAGTCAATTACACTTAGTTAGACTAATGGTAGCCATGACTAAGTTAACTGATGATTGCATGGATCAGTTAACCAGAAATAGGTGGCAGTTCACTCCCGTGACTATCAATGAGTGTCTAGATCTCTCTAGATCACTACTATGGTGCATTAGTTACTCATGTAGTCTATATCTATTATAAATAATTCACTCTTTGAGTGTGGAATATGGTTAATGAGAATTCTTCCATTCTTTCTCTCCTGCTTCTATTTTCTTCTATTTTCTCTACAATTGTGTATGTCAATTCCCAACTAGATTTATTTTGTGCAGGTTCAACACATTTACATGGTATCAGAGCCGATGTATTGCTAGGAAAAATATACACCATACTCTTTTTGCAGGTACTGAAGATTGAAGAACGTAGAAAAGATGGATTATTCGTTGGCAATACTTCTTGTTATTGCACAATTTGTAGCTAGGAAGAAGGGATATAAAGTAGAGGGCCAAACTAGCGTAACATGAACCTATCCCACCCAATGTCACCACGATGGGGAGGTTCTTTCTCTTTAGTGAGGTTAGGCCCAAGGGAGACGTCCCCGGTGACCTGTGGTTTTGAAGAGGCAAAAGGCTAATAAGACCAAGATAAGGTTTTCCCCCCTTCACAAGTCACCACCCAAACAGAAAGTCCCAGCTAAACAACGAATAATAAAGTAAATCCCCAATCAAGAACACCTGCCTGGAACAAGACAACAAAAAACATATATATGCAAGCTATATTTCAATGGGTTAGTACTTCATAAGACTATCTGATAAATATATATAAGCAATTAGCAATAAATGTTGACAAAGTCAATGTTTATCAATATAGCAATGAAAATAATGTCACTTCACCAATAAATACTGGAACAATGTGGCATTCAATGTAACCAATCAACACTTTATACAATTAATGCCTTAACCGCCATTCAATTGCTCATAAAGTAAAACGTTGATGTAATAAAGATGAAATATCCAATGATGACGTCAACAACTTAGGGTTAGTAGGTTAGTCTAGGCTAGGGTTACTGTAGTTAGGGTTTCAACCGAAAAGTCTTGAGATTGTTTAGATCGAGTTCTTACTTCAACTTTGAAGGACTTAGATCAGTGCCTTAGGGTTTAATGGAGTCATAAATGAAGGACGCAAGAGTTGAAGGAGACAGGATTTCAAGGACTAGAAGGAAAAGTTTTGAAGTGTTGCTAAAGAAGGGTCTCAAAATCGGAACCCTAGGGGAGAGAGGCTCACTCCGATGTTGCTAAAGAAAGCCCTCGTTCTCTCTCCTCCTTCCTGGAAAACGGCTAGCTCAGATGAAGCGAAAAATCAAGACACGAAGGCTTAATGAGGGAGAGTGTTGCTACAACAAGGATCTTTCATCAAACCCTAAAAGAAAAACGGCCCTAAGTCTAGATAAACTAGGCCTGAGACCTCTTCTTCCTCTTGGATTCTAAATGGTACGGTTATCACAGGGGAAAGAGAGACAAGAAGTGTAGCTACGGCTAGGCTCTCTTTCTCTCCTTCAATGGCTGAAAGTTTCTCTGTCAGAGGACATGAGACAAGGACCTACTTGTGTGCTTGTCACCTAGGGTTTTTATTCAACAAATTATAAATACATGTAAGAAAATAAGACTACAACCATTCAATCAAGAAGTTTTGCAGAAAAATACTTACAATTCATCAAGAAATGATCATGCAAACCCTAGTTGTGACACCTTCCTTCAAGAAAAACACCATAGAATACCAAAAATCTCTTCCTTCAACAAGTGTGCCTTCCTTAAATCAGTCAATAACCCAAATAGGGCGCAAAAATCAGACCTCACTAATGAGTGAGTAATTTTTTATGCCAAAATGAGGATCAAAATCCTCAATATATACTGTATCAATGACATAATTTTACTTTTTAGGTCATAAAAAGGCCAACAAGGCCATAATGTCAAAATCATATTTTTTTTTACATTAAATGCTAAGTAAAAACCCCAATTAAGCAGAAAAGAGAGTAAAATCCCCTTCAAGGGAGGCACTAGCCCTTTCTAGGGCAAATGAGACATCCAGGAGCAAAACATTAGCCCCCCAGGGGCCTCTCCAACATGCCACACGTGTCATCGCTACCCAGTCTGGCTTCAAAATCATCCATGAAGCTGGATGACGTCATGGTGAAGATGGGGACGTCATAAGCCTTCCAAGGCTAGCGTTCCACTGAAAAGGGGTCATTCCCCCTAGGTCTAGTCCTATCAGAGTGTCTATGGTGGAACGTCCTCTTCCTCTCAGGTGTAAAACCACCGATCAAGCTCTGTCCTGTCCCTGCCCCTTAATGGGGTCTTAGCATCCATCTAGTGGGATCTTCAGCCCCATGGAGGTCTGAACTGGTCATCTCCCCTTGTGTACCGATACAAATGGTACATGTCCGTCGGTCATGATCCTGCACATCAAAAGCTACGCCCTCCATGGGCTAATCAGTCACAGGGATCATAGCAATGTCAATCACATCTCATCATTAATATTAGTAAACATATGCATAAAACCCCTAATACATCAGTCAATAGCTCAAAGACATTACAAAAACCTGCAATACAAGATTGGAGAAAAGGATAAGGCATCATATTCGGCTAGTGTCCACAAGAAAAGGAAAGTTTCCAGAAAAATCTCATCCAAGCCATGTAAGTGAGGTGATGTGGCTAGGGGATGTCCAGACATGTGGGTGCAGTGAGGGCCAAGGATGCATAAGTGTTACCTGTGGGTGCCTTTGTAGAAGGCGAGTTGTACCTATCATGGATGCATTTTTTCCAAGCCCATTCTT